>CBVK0102526722.1:0-11223 GCA_900067695.1 Picea abies | reverse complement strand
AAAAATGTATCCAAATTTGCAGGATCCTGATTCAAAATTGAGTTCAGATGCAAATAATATTCCACCAATTCAAAAACATTGGAATCTCTTATCAAGAGAAACATATCGTAAGCAGTTGGTAGATGAAATGGAAAACCGCTTTATGCTGTCAATAGTTACATTCCATCTTCCACCTGTAATCATGGGTCAACTACTATAATAATTAATGTTGGTTGTAATGTAATTTGAAAAAACCAATTGCATTCTATTTACTAATATCATCGATGTACTAATGTTCAATATTTTTGAAATTAGGATCCTTATGATGAATGACCTACTTATCATCTTTTGTTTCACCCCACTACAATGCCAAATATAGATAGGGTTACAATAAGAGAACAACTCAGAGAGGAAGAATACCAAGAATGGTTGAATCAACCACCTATTCAATTCCCACTATGCCCATATTCACCAATTATGAATGAATACAACAATAGAAGTTCTTCACAAGTTGGCAATGGAGTCAGTGAAATAGAGGTTGGTATGGATGATTATTCATGGGATACAACTTCCATGGAGACAATGTTGCTAGATGAATTCGAGAATAACGAGCAAGGGGATGATGTTCATATTATTGGAACCTTATTCAAAACTCTGAAATCTTCTTCCACCACCCCTCTCTTTGGACATAGCCGGTCAAAGTCTACCCAACTAGGGACAACAATGTTATTTTACTAATTCAAAGAAAATTTTGGCATGTCAAACACATGTTTCTCCACAAAATTGTGGTAATTGACCATCACTAAGTCCCTTATAATTTGAGAAATTTTGTCACTGATTGAAAAAAAAAATATTCACAAACTTTCCAATCAACCTTTTTGTTCCTCATCGTCATGTCTTATGTGTTGAATGGATTTCAGTTTTTTATTTTCTACAACAAACAATTCAAACTTAGTATTTCATGTGATAATTATATTTGATGTACATAAAAGAATAAATGAATGGTTGCATACCTCTTATGCACATTGTAATTGTTGGGATAACTCCTCCTACGTTGTAATTATTTCCATTCTTTTGCCATCTCCTTGTACACTTTTTTGGACATCCCCACGAACATCTATTGCTTCAATCATCTGTCCCTTGAAATTTCCATGACATTCCTTAACCAACACACATCGTTAATTTAAACATACAAATAATTCAAAGATATTAAATTTTCAATACAACTTAAGGAATTTTCCTTGTTCTCTTGTTGGGATGAGCTACCATCATTCTCCCTAAAAAAAGTTGTTTTCCTTGAACCTTTAGAAACCATATTCAATAAAAAAAATATAGGAATCATCAAATATAAAAACTACAATTTTATTTTTACAAAATAAGATTAATAGAAGCATCAATGCTCTATAAATTAATATAAGTATATGTTCTATATTAATTAATAGAAGCATCGATGCTCTATAAATTAATATAAGCATATGTTCTATATTAATTAATAGAAGCATTGATCCTCTATTAATTAATAGAAGAATCAATGACTCATTAATGTTTCTTGTGCACTTCTGAACATGTCATCAAAGTTATTTTTATTTTAAGCTCCATGGTGCTATTGAAAAGAACATGAGCACTAGTGTGATTTGTTATTGGGAGATCATTGATGAGCTTTGTTATTGGCGTAGCATTGATGCTCTTTGTTACTCGAAAGAGCAGCAGTGTGCTTTGTTACCGAGGGAGCACTAGTTCACTTTTATATTGGGGAGCACTATGATGCATTTTAGTTCTTATAAAATAAAAAATAGAGTATTTTATACTCGGAACGATTATCGAAAGCCCAGAGGAGTTATGTTTTTGAGCATCGGTGCAATTTTTTATTGGTAGGAGAACCGGTGCACTATGTTATTTCGAGGAGAAACAATGAGCATAGTTGAATTAGGATCACCACTGTGCATGGTTGACATAGGAGAACCGAAATTTTTGACATGAAAATGTGCACCAATATGTTATTCTTGTACAGTACGCACTACAAACTGCGGATGAATTTAGAAAAAAAAACTTATAGCGACAGGGATTGGGATCCAATGCAATGTGTGATCCCATTTAAATATACACTAATTTCCCCCATGTACAAGTAAAGAAACCCTATAAAATCTATTTATTAAAAATATTCACTTGTGAAATATAAAGAGGAAAACTAGGAAAAACAACTAGGAAGCTAGCGATTCCAATACTAAATGTAACTGTGAATCCATTTTATTTTATTCTTTATAATGAACTAAAATCTATTTGTATCAAATAGGGGAAAATTTGATACGATGAATAGAATAAAATCACATACTTAAAATTTCTCCTCTACAAATCTGTATGTAAATTTAGCTCCTCAAAAAACATATACCCACTCCAAAGACTTTGCTTCTAAATCTCTCTTGCACAAGCCTCCCCTCAAAATTTTGGAAAAATAATGAAAGAATGATTAAGGTTTACATCTATAAATACATACATTTTGAAAATATGAAATTTTAGCTCATTTGTTTTGCTATATGTTTCGATGTATTGATTCATTTTATTTTTTATTTTTTACCCTTTAAGGGTGCACCCGATAGTAAAATACACCGGTGCATTTTTTTTCCACCAAAACACACCGAGACTATATTGGTTTCTAAGGGAATCGTGGAAGATTTATGGATTTCAAATTAATTTATTTTGCTTGAAAATTGATTTTTCTGGCACATTGTTATATGAGCATCGATGATCTTTTTTATTGGGGGAGCATTCGTGCACTTTTTTATTAGGAAGCATTAATGAAATTTTTTATTGGGGAAGAACCAATGCTCTTTGTTATTTGTGGAACACTAGTGTGATTTTTTATTAAGGGGGAACCAAATCGTCTTTCTATTGGTGAGCATCATGTTGCATTTGATTTCTTATAAAATAAAATAAAAAATATTTTAGTATTTTATATTAATCATGGTTATAGGAAGCATTGAGGCATTATGTTTTGGAGCATTGGTGCACTTTGTTATAGGAGAGAGAACTGGGGTGCTTTCTCATTAGGGGAGCACAAGTGTGTTTTTTATTGGGGGAGCACCGATGCATATATTAATCATGGTTATAGGAAGCATTGAGGCATTATGTTTTGGAGCATTGGTGCACTTTGTTATAGGAGAGAGAACTGGGGTGCTTTCTCATTAGGGGAGCACAAGTGTGTTTTTTATTGGGGGAGCACCGATGCACATTTTTATTGGGGAGCACCGAAAATATTTTTTTATTTTATATTAATAACAATTATCAGTGTGATTTATTTGTTAAGCATTGGGACATTATGGTTTGTAAGAGAATTGGTTCACACGTTCGACTTAGGAGCACCCGTGGACATGGTCAATGTAGTGCACCGATGTGCATGGTCGACTTAGGGAAGTTGTCATTAAAACCACTCCACAAACCTTCTCTCTCCTACCTCCTCTAAACACCTCCACTATAAATGTATAGTGGATAACATTTTATGGGGAATTTCTTAAAAACCTCTGTTGGAAAGTGTTATCCTTGTTGTGCAAGCAAAGATATCTATCCATCATAACCCCGTATCTTTCTGGGTATTTTGAAATTTGATCTAAAATAAGGTAATTTGAAGCTTCTATCCATATGATATATCTACCTCTTTTTAATTTGGATCTAGGATAAGGTGGTTTTAAGCTATCAAAACCCCTCGTTGGTATGTACCTTTAGCTCTAGGTCTACAAAGAAACGAGCCAAATAATAACCCTTCATTCTTTGATGAAGCAAGCGAGAGCATAACCCTTCATTCCTTGATGAAGCAAGCCAGAGCATAACCCTTCATGTATGGATCTAAAATAGCATATCATTGCATAAGAAGATACACCATCGAGCATGAGGCCCAAGTGCCTAGTAATTCCCTTTATTTGATTGATATATATGTAATTATGAAATTAAAGCTACACTTATAAAATATAATAATTATATTTAATGAGAAAATAAATTAACTTTAAAATAATTATCAATTGAATAATTACTTTTAAAAATTATAATTAATTATATGATAAAAAAATAGATTAAATTATAATTAATTATGTGATAAAAAAATAGATTAAAATACAATAATTATATATAATGAAAAATCAAATAAATTTAAAAATCATTGTGAGTTTTAAGCATTTTTTTAAAATTATAATTAATTTTATGATAAGGAAATAAATTAACCTTGGAAATAATCATAAGATAATTATTTTTTTCGTAAAATTATAATTACATGATGAGGAAATAAGTTAACCTCGAAGATAACTATGACATGATTAATTGTTCTGAAAAGTTAAATATTGCAAATTCATCACAATTCTTTGTTTAATTAATTAAAAAACACGATTTAAAAAAGCATAATAATTATGTTGTTTAATTTTAATAAACAAAATCATCACAATTGTATTGTTTAATTAATTAAAACATATGATTTAAAACACAATAATGGGTAGTTTAATTTTAATTAAAAAATAAAAAAGATATACGTTTCATAATAAACACATTACAAATATGTCATTTAACCTAAAATAGGAAGACATGACTCTAGAAAAACATAATGAAATATCATACTTATAAGAAGACATGATTTTAGAAAAAACATTATCAAATATAATAATTATATAGTTTAGTTTAAATTAAAAATATTAGGAAAAAATCACAATAATTATATTACTTAATTTAAATTAAAAAATATAAATATTCACACGATAAAAAAAAAAATATATTGTTTAATTTAACCATTAAACCATTAGAAAGTCATGCATTTACTTTATACAAAGATTCTTTGGATGGCCCCACACAATTGAATTCATACCATTTTTTATATTAATTATTTAGTTGATTAAAATAAATATCATAGGGTTCCTAGATTGTTTAAGTTTTTATAATGTCGTGTTTTATGTGTTTTCATCCATGTATGTTAGGTTGACATTTTATTTATATTATATAAATTTTCTAAATGATAATATTTAGAGGAAATTAGATTTTTTAAAAGTCAAGGTTACTAAATTCAATAATTCTGTATGTTATTTGTGGAAATCCATTTTTTTTTTAAAGTTAGTTAGGAAGTTTTATTAATTAAAATAAAATATACATAGAGTTAAAACAACTTTTAGATTAGTTCAGTATAATAGTTTTTAAAGTTAGTTAGGAAGTTTTATTAATTAAAATAACATATACATAGAGTTAAAACAACTTTTAGATTAGTTCATTATAATAGACTAATCTTGAGATAAAAGGAGAGAAAGTTCTCTCTTGTCATGCTCATAATTTATATCAAGTTTTACAATAAGATTAGAAAGGCATACCCAAAGAGAAACACTGGTTAGTGAAGTCGTCTTACATTGACAAAAGTGATAACTAGAGAACTCACCATATGGAAATGAAAAAGAATATAAAAAATCATAAGTATGACTATGAACCTAGACATCAATGCTATGGATCGAGGCTCGTACTCAAACTCTAATGAAGCCACCCCAAGTCATCAAAAACCCCATTCACTAATGATAACACACCATCGGGGGAGACAAAATCCTTTTGAGATAATATGTGACAATCAACTATAGAGATATTAGTCGGAGAGGTTTCACAAGCCCCATCAATATCTTCCATTATTAAAAGAACTCCTTTGTAGGCTAAAAATTTACCCACTCTATATTCATCTCTTCTAACATGCGAAGCTAGGAGGATTGGAATGGATCCAATCTCATATTGAATAAGGGTGGGATTGTCTATAAGTCATTAGTTGGTAGAGATCTTATTAGGAGAAGAACCATTCTGGAGTTTGGATAGCATTTGAATGGCAAGATGAGATTCGCCTTCAAAAATGATATTAGAGTGACTACAATGAGCTAAGAACCTCAACCCTTGGATTAAATCTCGTAGCTCGGCTCCATTATTATCGTCATACCCTAGACTATTAACAAAGAAAAGAAGAATTTTTTGTGAAGGATTTCAAAAGATCCCTCTAAATCATGTTGGTCTTGGGTTTCCTTTCGAAGCTCCATCAATGTCTAGCTTTGTAAAATATAAAGTAGGGGGAGACCATATTATCGGTTGGATAGAGAAGGAGAACTCAAAATAGTCATGGTTACCGAGGGAGAAAGATTGAAGTTCAAACTGTCCAAAATAAGTTGTTCCTTACTATTGAATGAAATGTCCTCATTTGTCCAGTGAGTGATTCTTATGGTTTTGTAAATGATTTACTTGATGTGCTACCATACCATAAATTGGTTTTCCTCAATATTTTTAATATGCATTGATTCCTTTCTTTCTAGGTCTCCAACATAACAAAGTTAAGAAAGATCTACCATATCCTACTGAGCACATGGTTTTGATAAATATTAATATGCCAAGAAGCTATAGTATTATCTATGTTGTCTCTATGCCTATTGGATTATTGAAACAAGGAGGCTTGTTTATCCCAAAGTTGAGAGATGAAGGAAAATGAGTTTAGTGAGTTCTCCATAGTTTCCTCATTCTAGTGACAAAGGAAACAAAAGGAAGGACCAACACATCCCCTAGATGAAAGTTGGTCCCAAGTGAGGATTTTATGTTTTTCCACTAGCCAGAAGAAAGTAGTTACTTTGGGCCAAAGGTTTGATTTCTAAATATAACTCCATATTTACTCCTTAGGAAGGAGGTGGTGAATTCCTATGATGTGGCAAGATTCCTGGATATTGAAATTGTTTGTTAGTTGATAACCCCACGTAAGGATATTTGGACCCTCTCTCACTCAAATTTTGTGTAATAATAACTCATCTTTAGAGGCTTTGGCATCAATTAATTGCAGGATCCCAATATCATCTAGTTTAAAGATTCAATCCCTCCAATTGGTTAAAACAAGCATCAACTTATGAATGTGAGAGATTGAAATTAGGTGGGGGGGATTTATAGTTGTTTTGATTTCCCATAGTTAGTGTTGATCCTATAGTTTAGGAAGCCACTTACATGCTTCCTCCCAAAAGAGAGAAATGTTTTTTTCCTTGACTTCCAAAAAACAATGGTTCTGGATCAAAGAATTTTTCATCCAAGCCATGTTCCATATCATTGAGCCTTGTCTCTCCTCCTCCATTCTAACTAGTTGTTGTTCATAAATATGAGGTGATTGTTTATTCCTCCATATTCAATCCCAAAGAGTTTTTCCTCCTTTTAACCATCAGAACCAAGTTTTGTATCTGACAACTGAGTTCAACAAATCTGGGTTCCGAAGTCCCAATCCCCCTGCCAATTTAGGGAGGAAAAATTTATCACATGAAACCAAGACCCATTTCCTTGATGTTCTCTTTCCATTCAATAGGAAGTTTATCTAGAGATTCATAGGTTTTTAAGAATATATTTGGGATCTTGTAATGATGAAAAAATATATAAGGGGATGTCCTATAAAACTGAATTGAGGAAGAATAAGTTCCTAACAATATTAAGATATATGAATGTCCACGATGAGATCTTCCTTTACATATTTTCTAGAATATCCTCCCAAGAAACATTTATGGAATCATTTTCCAGAAGAGGAAGCCCAAGATATTTGGATGGAAGGGAGCTCTTTCTAATGCCCATAATTCTAGAAATGTTGAATTGGACTAAGATTGTGGTGTTGAAGTAGAAAAGATGGGATTTATCTTGATTTATGGATGTACCATATGCTACCATAAATTCATCCAAAACCCTTCTAATTGCTCTATTTTCTCTGAAAGATGGTGTCCATGTAAGTATAATATCATCTACAAATTGGCTATGAGAAATTGGAGGGTTAATCCCATGAAAATAGAGACCTTTTATCACTTCCTCTTAAACTGAATGACATTAAGGCTTCTACCAAGGCCCCCATCCATGAAAATGAAAAGGAAGGGTGAGAGGGGGTGTCTCCTTATCTAATTCCTTGGGAAGGAGAAAATTTTTAAGACGAGGATCCATTTACCGAAATAGAAAATAATGTTGACAAGGTTAGGGAAAGAACCCAACCAACCCAAGAATTAATGAAGCCAAAAGAACAGAGACCTTGTCATATATATTTCCAACTAATCTTGTCAAAATAATTAGACATGTCCAAATTGATAAGCATGCCCATAGAATGGGTGTTTTTTAGGGAATGAATCACTTCATGGGCAAGGATAACATTGTCTAAAGTTTTCTTTCCATAAACATAACAATATTGTTCTGGTTATATAAGAAGGGTCATATGGAGCTTAAGGTGGGAAGAAATCACTTTGGTGATGATCTTGTAAACGACATCGGATAAGAAAATAGGATGGAAGTTACTTGGGTTCATGTCATTTTGTTATTTAGGAATGAGGGTGATAAAACGTGAATTGAGGTTAGGAGAGACTCCCATGATGTGGCAAGATTCCTCCTCAAGGTCACAAACTTCCTATTTGACAATTGGCCAACAAGGATGGCAGAAGTCAGTGATAAACCCATATGGGTCTGGGAATTTACCCATAGGAATTTCCATAACCGCTCACCATATGGGTCTGGGAATTTACCCATAGGAATTTCCATAACCGCTCACTCTACCTCCTCCAAGTTGATAGGTCTCATAAGGATATTGATATCATTAAGATCAATGGAGACAAGCCTTGAGATACACTGTTGGGAAGTGGAAGCCCATAGACAATAATACAATACAATAGAAACTAGAGAAAGAGGAAAACAAACATGCACAGAATGTAGTCACACATGAGGCACAAAATTTACGTGGTAAAACCCTCTAAACTCTAGAGGGAAATATCTACGGGACAATGGAAATCATTGTATTATCAAGAACCAGGAGATTATAATCACAACTTGGCAACCGAGGCAGCTCGAGAGAGGGCCTTAAGCTCCTTCTCAATATTTTCCTCTACTGGCTACATATTTAAGCCATTTCTCCTTCAGTTACCTGAAACTGAATGCAAATATTTAAGCCATTTCTCCTTCAGTTACCTGAAACTGAATGCAATAAATGTTTCCCTATTCATACTAAGTGGTTTCAACTAAAAACCAAGAATAGATGTTGTTGGAAACAACCGTGAACCGAATAGACCAATTTGTTCAAATACTTGTCACATTCCAATAATCTCTACCATGACAACAATTTAGCTGATATCATTCCATTGTCCATTCATCACCTTCTTGCAATATAAAGATAGGTGACACTAGTGCTTTCAAAAATCGAAGCACCCATTTCACTTCTTCATTTGGATTTGTCATGTGATCACTCACAACACCCTGAATGTGAAATATATGATCTTCTCATCACAAAATTATACATTCTTCTAGCATACTATACACAAGACATATCTTCTTTCTTCTTCATCACTTGGACAAAAACTTGCAGAAATCTTCTACCAGTTACATGTTAAATTCATACTGAATTTCTGAATATATTTTCCACGCAGTGATAACGAAAACTCACCTTTAGTCCCGTCTCTGTGTATTCCATGCTCAAAATTATTTTGGTGCTTCCAGATCTTTCATCTCGAACGTCCAAGACAATTGAGCCAACCTATTGATCGTAACCATGCTTGTGCTTGCAACAAGCATATCGTCAACTACTTAATCACCAAGATTGTGAATACCATATTTATTCCCACTTCTTGTAAATCTCGGCTCACCATGAAGGAATCAACATCATGTACCAACTTCCTAGGTACCATTAGGCCATACAATGAATTACTTGATCTTTGCAAACAACTCTTTCGTCATGATCCTAAGCACCTTCAGTGCTCCACATCGAACATTGTATTCAAGACCTTCGCCAAAAAACACACAAAGCCAACCAAGTTAGCTCGACACAAGCTCACCTTCAGGCACCTTTCAATGTAGTCAGTGTGCTCCACCTTACCATGGACATCTCCTTGACCAAATCCGGCCAAGCCGGCCAAATTAGCTTACACTTCTCACTTCCACGCCCATTTCTTTGGAGTTTCACCTAGCCTAAACAAAGTTCATTACATGCAATTTCATGGAAATTAAAACGAGAGAAACTAACATGTCCCGAAACCCACCCCTATCACCTAAGTCTAAGTCTAGACTTTACCAGCGAGATACCACGGTACGCATGCCTAAATGAGGTCTTACAAGGTATGCCCAATTACATACAGAATTGCAAATTACAACTCCATAAGAAAAATAAACAAATGTTCACATGATAGCCTCCTTTGAAATTACCTTTGCTACCATAGTTGTCAGTTTCCTGGTCATTGATAATCTTGGATTCCACGTCTTGACCATAGGGACTGAAAAACCTCTACACAGGCTTCTGTCATCGATAGACCATGCAAACCCTTCAACGAACCATCAGAATTCAATATCTGCTGCAACCATCTTGTTCAGATTAAACTACAAGAAAAACTTGACAGAAAAGGAAGAGAACAAGAAACCACTAACACAGGACCAGAACCAAAACCGGAAACGAAAAAAACCAAAAAGAACCTGGGACAGACTGCCCCATATACAAGTGCCCACTCTTTCTCTTTTTGTTTCTTTGTCCAACTACAAGTGCCCACTCTTTCTCTTTTTGTTTCTTTGTCCAACATTTATCTTGCCAACTTCCAGGGCTCTGACACGCAAGCCCTCCTACCTCGTCACGTTCCAGATCACTAGGTCGCGACTCCTTTTCTTGCAGAATGCGGTCCCTGCACACAACGCCAGATTTATTTCTCATGGACTATGCTCCATGCATTATCTCTTCACAATACCACTATCTCTTCTTGACAACATGTATTCCTGCACATGGCCAATGATCAACCAACACTTCAACAATACGCGATGGCACCACTAGAAGATTGCAAACTCTTCGAGACAACAATCATACAGCTCTCCAACAATATTACAGTAACATTGTCGAATAAAAATATCACAGTATGTATGTTTCAAAGATTTCACCAGTGCCTCTTAAATGCTCACGAAAGATCCCTTTCTCACGTTATTTTGCTAGTGGCTCCCTCTAACAATGTCAAATTTATTTGACAGGTCCTTTAAATAACACGCTGCTCCACACATTAGCTTCCAGTTTTATTTTCCACACAATTTGTGGCGACCTCTTCAGCAATCTGTTTATAAAATAGAAACCTCAAAAATCCGTGACATACATCGACCGTATTTTATGTAAAGAGGCGACTCTCCTCTAACCTCAGCAATAGAGATGAACTGTGGCTCTCTTTTTTGCAAATTTATGCTCCTTCCTTTGCAAAATTGTGGCTACCGTTCTTTTATATATATATATATATATAT
>CBVK0102526688.1:0-13019 GCA_900067695.1 Picea abies | reverse complement strand
ACCTTGATATGTGTACGAAGTAACCACTAATTTTTTTGTCTCAAACAAGCCATTAAAAACATTATAGTGAAAATCCCAAGATGAATCACTTGAAGAAGAAAAATTGTATGGTCAATGCTTTGATACAAAATTTTAAGATCCTACTCCAAAATTATAAAAAGTCAGTGAATACATTCCACATCTAGGGGAAAACTCATTTTACAATATATCCAATTTATAATTCAATATGAGATGAGATAAGATGATCCAAAGAGTAGGTTTCCTTGATATATATAGGAGACAAAGCATGCAATTATAATGAAAGTGTGCAATGAACGGTTCTAGTCAACATTCAAATACAAAACTATAAATGTAATAATTCAATATATTATAGGGATTAATAAGGGGTTTTGTACATAACATGGGGCTTTATTTATGGCTTTACAAGTGCCATGGATATGTTGGTTAGAGTGTTTCCTAGAGATTTCTAGGGTAAGAAATTTGGTTGAGACTAAGAGAAATTACATTGTGTGAGTAAGATAAGTGTATTTGACTAGTTCCCTCCACCATAGTGGCCTCATATCCTATCTTGTGGGTGGAAACCATAAATGATTTCCTATCTTTTGGTGGAAAATTGCTCATTGGAATCCAAATTGCTTTGAATAGCTTCTTCAAATATAAATGTTCCATATCTATTATGAATTCCTATGTAACGAACCGCCTCGTTACGACAACCGTTCGAGTGATAGGTGCAAAATTTTTTTTGTTGAAGGTGTGTGGAAGTAACAATACACTTAACTCTACGTCGCCACACGACGACCAACTAGACGCAACCACAACGACAGTAAAACTGACCCCTATATACGACTGACCTCCCACCCGTCCTACCCTGCAAGGTTAGGACCTCCAAGACACAAATCAATGCTCAAGCCCGGTTTCCCATCGTCTTTAACCATTTAAGGTCTCAGGGCTGGCGATTGTTCTGAGGAACAAGGAGGTGTCTACATCCCACCCGACACCACAGACCAAGTAACCAACTGCATAAAATCAATTACAGCATAAATAAGAAGTACATTCGCGCCCCTTACGTAAGGCGCATGACAAGGATTCTGACAACGAACACTCAAGTTCGACACAAACGAAATAACAACCAAAAAACGAGAATGACCTTCCATGATAAATCCTTCAATTGACCGCGAGGAACACGCAATGCGAGGTCAACAATGGTCATAAAGTTCAATGACAATGCATTGAAAATAACATCATACTTAGGCATTCATCAATTAGAATTAACTTAGTACCTCATAACTAAGGGTGGCAATCTGTAGAATAATAAGATCTAAGGTGTTAATAACAAGAGGTGCCATAAAAGGAGTGACGACTATCGGGTCACAAATGACGATGGTTTAAGTTAGCTCTTAATGTAGGGTGTCACTATCTAGAATGGCATCATGAGTATAGGCGACTTCGCTTCGGACATAACGTTCACATCAATTAAGAATCAATTAAGAATGGCATCTCTATCATGATGTAAAATAAATTAAATGACAATAACTAAAAGGGCACTAAAAGAGCTGCCTGCTATCAATGTTACAGTGGAAAAGAGTAAATATAACCATTCATTTGAGGAGTCCAAAGGATAGAGTATATCCTAAGCTAGGTGATCTAGAATTGAAAACCAACATGCATCCAAAATGAAAAGGACAACTACCATAATGACCTTGAATTAAAAATTACATTATAATCCACATTCCATGCTATAAATTGCATTATAGATTACATCGTAGTAAAATCTCCCATAATGACTTTTGAGTTAAAACTTACATTAAAATCTATATTCAATGCCGTAAACAATATTATAATTTACTTTGTTAGTAAAATCTCCCTAATGATTTTGAATTAAAATTTACATTAAAATCTATAACCAATACCGTAAACTATACTATAATTTACATTGTTAGTAAAAATCTCCCAAATGACAACATGAGGATGTGGACTAATATTGATGGGATGCATGAGGACATGTAGTTGCTTAAGTTGGGGGGTGATGTTGGGTATTGGGAATGGCACCCTCTTTCCATCATTTTGGTATTTGTCTCTTAACTTTTCCTTCTCATTCACACCTTTCTCATGGCTATCATGGTCCAAGAGTTACCCTTTTTATACAGGTATGTTAATTCCATTTGATGCGTTGATTCTTTAATATTTTCCTACATTTAGGGAAGGATGATGTTTGTGTTGGGTGAATATTGATAAAATGCTAAAGAATCTTGCAGAATAACCACCTGTTACTCTCAGGTGATGCCACTCTGAGATTCCACTACTCCAAATGAGTTGCTACTACGAGGTACTACTACTCTAAGGTGTTTCTACTCCAAAGGTGTTGCTACTCCAAGGTGTTTCTACTCCAAAGGAAATACTACTCAAAGGTGTTGCTACTCTAATGTGTTACTACTCCAAGGTGTTGTTACTCCAAGGTATTTCTACTCCGAGAGGTTGTTTCATAGGTGGTGTTACTCTAAGATATGGTGCACAAGATTTGTTGCTTCAGAATGTTGTCACCACTAGGAGATCATCGCATGATGTTGACTAGGTCATTGACCCGTGGGCCCTCATAACAAGGATCAGTTTACCTTGATGATGTGGATTATATTAAGTCATGATTATTGTATGCTACAAATGTCAGTAGTCATCCCAAATAAATAGGATAGTTCAATGAGCTATGTCCATAAAAAGTCATTATGCAAGTTGCAATTAGTTACACACAATATTTTGTATCCCCTTGTATTTTCCTAATTAAGATGACATAAAATAGCTTGAGAATTGAAATATTCTCAAGTTTGTTCATAATTGTAATTTTTCCAAGATTAGAAAAGAGAAACATTTAAAAGGGTGGAGCATCTTTGCTCCCAAGTTAGTCTGGATTTGGGAAAACAGAGAATAGTCGGTTGACTAATGAGTAACAACAATTATATCTGCACCTTTTGATTTGAATGATTGATACCTGGCAAGTTTGTGGTATCAATATATGAGTGATTAAGTTGTATTTTTTGTAGTTTTATCGCTCATGCTAAGGAGGAAGGGCCCTCCTCTTTAATAGGGTTGTTGTCCTATACCATTAATACATTATTGCGAGATAGATCATATTGTTCTTGTTTTTTATTAGTTTAATTTTTGGTGCAGATGATTGAAGTGATTGAATTGTTCTAAGCATAGTTGTTACAGTCTGAATTATTAATGGTGTGTTCTCAATTTCAGTTAAGTGCGAGTGTATTTCCATATGATTGCAGCAAGTGTTTATTTCCAATTCAACATGAGTGTGTTTCTGATTGATTTCACCAAGTGTTTCATTTCCAATTTTGCATGAGCTTGTTTCTGATTAATTGCAGAAAGATTCGATTCCATCAATATGAATGTGTTCTTCCTTCGTTAGTTATAGAAGAATATTTTTTTATTCCATAAAGAATGTCTTTAGTTTAATTACAAAGAGGATTGTTCAGTTACAGGGAGGATTTTCTTGATACAATGAGAGTGTGTATTTTAGTTGGATACAAGAAAGGATTCAATTTATTGATAGATGTGTTCCTTGCATTCCATTAGAATGCTTTGTGATTTCACTAAAATATTCCATTTAATTTTAGTAGTAAGGATTGGTTAATTAAAAAGTGTAGAATATCTTAATCGTTGTTTCAATTTCAGTAGAAGGTGGATTGATTCTTATGGATTCTTTTAAGCATTTTTCTTGATTGGAGTTTTTAGTTGATATAATGATTTGATTGTTTCACAGTGGTTGTGTTGTAACTGTGTGAGTTACAATTAGTGCAATTGTATTCATCAGATAGTGTTAGGAGAAATCATTGTCTATGTATATATTTCATAATGACCTTGTAATAAAAGGCTTACCCTAGGTTGACAATTGAATGCATTGGATGATTTAATTAGACAATTAAACAGACCAACATGTTACCCTCCTTCTACAGTGACAAGATTCAATATGATAACCCCAAGACTTTGGAGGAATGTTACCCTCCTTCTACAGTGACAAGATTCAATATGATAACCCCAAGACTTTGGAGGAAGCCATAAGGAGAGAAAAGAAGAGGCAGGCCAGTGTTTCAAAAGAATTGGAATGAAAATATGAAAGGAAAGAGGGAGCAAAGGAAGAAAGGTTTTAAGCCACCCTTTTTAAAGAACAACTTTCCAAAAAATCAGCAAATCCAGTCAACCCAAAATGAACAGAAGACAACAGATTCTTTTGGGAAAAGGCCAAGGAAACAACATGTAAAATGTTGGGGATGTGAGGGGAATCACTTGTATATGGACTGTCCTCACAAAGGAGAAAAAATGAGGATTTTCTACAACATTCAGGAGGATGAAATAGTGGAATATTTGGGAGGAAGCATGCCAAGGATTTATGCAGCCTTGGAAAACAAGAAATAAACAATCCCCCATGATTGAAAATGAAGGTAATATTGATAACCATCCCATATCAATTTTAATTGATTCTGGAGTTAGACATATTTACATAAACTCTAACATTATTGAAATATTTCACTTGCAAAGGAGTAAGCATAAGAAATATTGGTTAGTTCAGTTAACCATGAGGGCTAAGAGAAAGAATTTCACTTGCAAAGGAGTAAGCATAAGAAATATTGGTTAGTTCAGTTAACCATGAGGGCTAAGAGAAAGATCAATGAGTTGGTTAAACATTGTCCAATAGGCATTAATGGACTCAATACAAAGGTAGACATGAACATTATACCATTGCATTCATATGACTGTCTAATTGGCATGGATTCGTTGGAAAATCACCATGATATCCTAGATTGTTACAACAAGATAATAACTTGTCTTGATGAGAAAGGAAAGCAAGGAAAAATTGAAGGCATCCCAAGAGTTGTAGTTATTAGATAAATTTCATCCATGCAATTCAAAAAAAAAAATTAAGAAGGGTTGTCAAATTTTTGTAGCCCACATGTAAGAGGCAGTTAGTGATAAAGTGGAAAGTCGTGAAGACCATCTAGAATTGAGATATTTTGAAGATGTTTTTGAGGAGATCCCATGATTTCAACTAAAGAGGAGCATCAATTTCTCTATTGTTTTGGTGTTAGGTTTTTCCCCAATATCCAAGATACCTTACAGAATGGGGTATATATGGCCAAGTGTGTCACCTTGGGGAGCCCCAATTATTTTTTTGAAGAATAAAGATGGAACCTTAAGGCTATGTATCGATTTCAAATAGATGATTAAGGTCACTATAAAGAACAAATACCCCTCGTTAAGGATTGATGACTTATTTGATCAGTTGAAAGGTGAAAGCATGTTTTCCAAGATTGACTTGAGATCGTGCCATCATCAAGTGAGGATAAAGGAATAATATATTAGCAAGAAAGCATTCAGAACAAGGTATGGGAATTGTTGGAACACATATATATTTCTAAGCTTTGGACTTTAAATGGATTTCATTTCCTTTAAAATAAAAACAATGCATGCTTGATTCTCACCGTTGATGAGCTCTTCCATATAATCAAATGATCCTAATACCTTAGAAACTATGGAGTATCCTACTCATTAAAAAGAAAATCAAATTACTAAATATTACTTTGTGCTTTCAGATTTCGGAGTTTCGCACTTCAGATGTGCTAACGTGCCTCACCTTCAAAGTCAAAATACATGAAATCCCGAAATATCTTAAGCATTGAGCCGTGTTAATTAAGGATTAAAAATGATTAACTATTAATTAATCACATCACAATTTTGCATTTTGGGGATCCTACCTCGAGCAACTTTCAATATCCCAAATCCCAAACTTCCAAAATATCTTAAGTATTAAGCTAGGTTAATTAAGGATTAAAAATGATTAATGATTAATGATGAATTAATCACATCACAATTTTGCATTTTAGGGATCCTGCCTCGAGCGACTTTCAATATCCTGCGATCTCAAGCCCCAAATTTTTTTAAGTTAAACATGATTAAAATTAATTAATCACATCGCGATTTTGCATTTCGAAAATCAAATCTTGAACTATTATAAGATATCCTGAGATCCGAAATTCTGAAATTTACTTAACGATAAGTGAAATTAACTAATACATTAATGATGATTATCTCTTGATTAATCTTTCGTTGAATCATAACACGTATAAATTCAAATTTCATCTATGCTTCTCCCAATCATGAACCACCAGGCATTAATGGCATTAATAATCGATCTATGGAAATCATTTCGAATAAGATCTTAGAGCACCACATAAATCTTTTCCATTAAGGAAAGTAAATACAATGTCATTGAAGGTATGCGTAAATGGATACCCTTAATATGAAAAAGATATTAAAGTTTGATCTCTATTTGAGTTTTCGTAGAACAACAAGCTTAGAGAGATAATAAGTTTGTGCATTTTCTGTGACAGGTAACGTAGTGCTGGGTTTACTACTATCATGGCTCTGCAAAAAATGGTTAAAGGGAATGGTGAAAGTTAAAGCCAGAAAACAAATGTCTTTTTCGACACTTCGCCCAGAAGCATAGACACCATTGAATCCTGGATGTAGGTATTCAATATTCTACAGCATGAATTGGTCAAATGCCCAGATGATTCATGTGATGAGGAGATGAAGACCCTGGCTACCAAATACAAAACTGTTTCCCAATTAGAGCTACATAAGATAGAAATGAGGCCTAGCCTCCTACCTTACAATGATATGATTGGTTGGGCACTAGAAAACATCGATATCCTGACTAGGACCATCTTCAATTCACAAAAGGCCGTATTTGGATCTTTCTGGCCAGAACATTTATAGGTAATGTAAAAATTGTCTCAAGCACCCAATTTCATTTACAATTCTGACTTCTTAATGGACTTTGACAAGAAGGAATGCGCTCAATATGGAAGAAACCTACCCGACTTAATTAAGAATTGGTGCTCTCTCCCTGAGAAGTTTAGAGCTGACTCCCATGGCGTATACGAATTTTCCTCACATGATGTATGTAGCAATGATGATGTATAGGCTCTACAGAAGGGAAAACACAGCCCATTTCTCATTACCATGGGTGCCTATTATGAAGACAGTAGAATATGGGTATTATTTTGATTGGGCCAAGATGTTTTCAGACAATTTGGTTAGGAAGATTATAGAATATCAATCACTAAAAGACAAGGGGAAACCTGCCCCATTTTTCATGTTGGATTACATTATGGACATCGTCTGTTTTATGACACCATTTCATCTGATGGGCTAGAACTGGACTCTAGCTAGTGTCAAGCCCATACATGTTTATCATTCGAAACTTTGGGAAGATAAAGAGAAATATTTCTTCTATGAAATTTGCAAATAGGTGGTGGTGTCGATGCATACTGCTATATATGGTTGCCCACCTCCCAGGAGTTCTCACAAAATAGTGGATCATCTGAGAAAGATAGTTGACTGGTACATTGAAGATCATTTCTCCTATATTGGTTTTTTTCGATTGTTCAGTTCCTCCACATGCTCTGCCTAAATTTTTACTAGATCGATTGGTGTGCCATGAGGTAGCACATCAAACTGTGCATGGGGGAATTAGTAAGGAGATGAAAGAAGTACAGAAAATGGTATGATCCACCTTTCCCATGTAGATTGGTATGTTTTCTCTCCTATATTTCAGCCACTCGAAATTAGAAGTCATGGCCCTGGAAGAAATCAAGCTAGTCAATATCAAATTCATGAAGCATGATCTACAAAAGATCGTAGGTAATCACATGGATTTATAAAATTTGAAAATATATGAACATGAAGATTCTCCTTAGGACGAAATATTCCGAGGAGCAAGGTCCTATCAGGAGGTCTTGAGTTGAGTTCAAGCTCTGGATCCAAATAAATTGGTCGAGTTTTATAACTTCCAGAAGCATCGAAGAAATGGCAATCCCAAAGAATTGTAGGGAGAAACCCTGACACCTCTGAATGCATAGAGAATTGAGACCCAAAGCACTGAAATAGGGAGCTCCAGTGGAAAGGATGCTCAAGAACATCTGGAGAAAACCAACGTTTCGATTCATGTGGAGGACACCACGTTGACAAACCTAGAAGGTGATCAAGTTAAAGCTCAGGCTGAAGCCTCAATAAAAAAGGGGGAAGAAAAAACACCATTCACACCAAGCAAGTCAACTATTGACACAGCTGGGAAAAAACCGTCAACCAATATTGGCAGCCCCATTCAATCTATCATGTCGATACAGTCCAATAGATGGAACCCTAGCACCGAAGTGATATTCATAGAGGATCTCATGCCTATTTCGGTAGAAGAGATGCCCCATCCAACATCTTCTTTATCAAGAAGAGAAAGGTTGTAGTAAAATGAGAAATACATGAGAGGGAGGGTGTGCCTATCAAGAGGCATAGAGTATTGTATGATGGACAGGCCCAAGAAGAAATAGATTTCGCTATGGATGTGGCCTATTCATTAGGAGCCTTTGCCACTGCAAACCAATTTTCAGTGGGCAACCTGAAGGAAAAGTTGAAGTAGAAGGATCTTTTGGTGAGCCAGTTGCAGGAAAAAATAAAAACTATAGAGCACAGAGTCATGAGCGATATGACTAAAGGATTTGAGAATATTAGAGCACATGACAAAGGAAATTTAATAGATCAAGATCATCCTTGATGAGATGAAGAGAAATTAATAGGAAAGTAAGGAATTTGTAAAACAATTGCAGGTGAAAATAATCTGGACCGAAAAAGTAGCAGTGGATATATCATCTTTCTAGCCCCAAGATTTTGATGTACACTAGAAGCTGGGATCATCCCAGTGAAGCCTTTTGACTAAAATAGAAGACATTCAAGACTATTATCGATTGGAATACCGCTCTTTAGATAGTATTTGCATAAAAGAGAAGGAGGCCACTACAATTAGAGTTATATTCCAAGAGGTTGTCCTGTCAGCAGCAAAGGAGGAAGTTGTTAGGGTCACCAGATTATCCCTCTCAGAACAAACCTGGGGAGATATACTACTTAAGAACTGGGAGGCTAATATAGTTGAAAGTAAAAGATTAGCTAGGGAGGTAAAAAGATCTTGTGAAGAATAATTCTATGCTCTTGACAAAGAGTCATTGTACGTGGGAAGAAATAATATCTCTGAGGCCCTGGGATAGATTAATATGAAAAAAAATCAATCTGATTTCAAAGCAAGAATGGAAGAAGCTCGAGCTGAAATTTTACAATTGAAATAAGTTGAACTTACTCTGATGAATAAATGGATAGTCAACCATAGCTTAAGACTACAATATCTATCTCTAGAAGCTAGGAGGGTGGAAGATAAGTTTCCTCATATAGAAAGGAGGGTTTATACCTTTGAGGCAAATCACACCATAGAGCCCTCCAGGCTGGTGGTGCAATTTGTGGGCAGATGCATTCAGTGCATCGAGTAAGGGAAATCCAACACGTCTCGGAAAAAATGATGCACAAATCATGATTAGAGACCAGCTGTTTTCTGAGATGGAGTACACGAAGAAGGATCGTATCTGCCAGAAGACAAAGAGATAGAAATTTGGAGATGAAATGTTTCATTTTTTAATTTGTAATATTTAATGTTTCTTGATTTATGAATTCCAACCATCTAGGGTTGGGATCATTTTGTATAAATGCATGGTTCAAAGACTTAATATAGGCTTCTTATTATCGTATTGTAACTAAGTAAACTCATCCTTTGTGATTATTAATACAAGTGCAAACAGGGATTCCATTTTTTTTTGCAGTTTGAGTTATGTTCTCTTCTTGTATTCCATATATCTAGTTTTCTTTATGTTACTCCTTGACAAGTGAGTGTTTGCAATTTAGTACAACATCTACTGTAATCACATATTATCATTCATTGATAAGCAAGCAGTGTTTCCTCTATATTTGCTATCATTAAATGCAAGACCTACAAGCTACTTGAATCACTATATCTTATATCCTTTCAAGGGTGAATTTTATATTTTCTTCTACTGTGAACAAGGTAAGATTCATCTGTCATTGATGCCTCATTTTGTTTAATAGTTTTGTAATTTTCTCTCGTATCACTTGATTTTATCACTCGACCCAGATGACGAAACACAAACTATATCCTATTCAGTTATTAATTTCATTTAAGTGTTAATTCTCATATAATCAACGGAAGAAAAATAACATTTTAAAACATTCCTTAAATTCTTGATGCCTTGACATTACTCTTTGAGCCTTAAGTGTAATCTCAAGAACAACATATTTTTGGCACCATTGTCGGGGATGGAGAAATGAAGTTATTTTTCCCTAGGAGAATGACATGGTAGGTTTCTCTCTTTGATAGTGAACAAAGATTGAATACATTTATAAGGCTAATTGTTATCTTTCACTTAGCGACTCCACTATAGATAAATTGGCATTCGGTAGAAAGAATACCAGGAAGAACCCTGATGATCAACATATTATGCATGTATCCAATCCTAAAAATTTATTAAAACCAAATGGATACCTCAAGCAGAATGTTGCATCCATAAGTAAGGTTTACCAACCCAAAACTGTGCAAACTAATGCTAAAATTCCACTTGAACAGACAACCTCGCAAGAAGGTTATACACAAAGACACTTTAGAGATACATCAACTAGAAGATTGCAGCTGAAACCTTAAAACCAGAGCTGGTTCTACTTGAGATTAAAGAAAATATTGATTTGACTTCCCCCTTAACTAGTAAAGGTAAAATACCACTTTCGATACCCCCTTTTATTGATATTGCGTTGATCCCCGAAGTAAAGGTTTTATCTCCCTAAGACTCTGAAGACTATATCTATTACCTTCATTCAACTCCTTTTGGTTATCCTATTTATATATCCTGTAAATCCGAAGAACCCAGTCCTCATTTCCCTTTTCCCTCCTTTTCATATTTTTTGTCTCCTAACGGTTAGTTTCTAGAACCTCCTTAACTTCATCCAAAGGTAGTAGAAATACTCCTAGAAGTTTACGAAAACCCTCTCTTTAAATCCTAGATTTCATCCCCCTGACATCAAATGGTTGTTGTTGGAGGAGGTGGCACCAGAGGGGGTGCTGGAGGAGCAGGTGGTTACGAAGGAGTAGGTGGTCAAGGACCACCACCTCTACCCCCTAGAATTTTCTCCAAAGTGGCAGCCAAATATGCTCCTTTAGTCCTTCCCCCTATTCTTCATGATTTACCAGAAAATTATATGAAGAACTTACCGAAATTCACAAGAGAAGGAGATTTAACTTCCATTGAGCACATAAACGTTTTGGACCAATTTGTTGATATCCATGGCATTGAGCATGAGGATGTTTATTCGAGACTTTTGGTACAAAATTTTGAATTTCAGCTAAGACTTTAGTTTCGAGGGATTCATATATGTTCTATAGCATCTTATGATGTGCTAGAAAATGTATTTTTAAGGCAGTGGGGAAAGAAGAAAAATCACTTGTATTATTTGACAGAGTTTGGAGCTCTAAGGAAAAAAAATTTCGAGTCAGTCCTATAATTCACATAGAGGTTTAATAAACTCTATCATAAAATCCTAGCAGAGGTCAAACCCTCTCAACCTGCAGCTAAGATGACTTTCGCAGGGGCTTTCGAGCCCAACTTTGCCTTACATTTGAGGGAGAGAAGATCAGTCGATCTCACCATAATGAAATAACGCCATCGAAATTGAATTGAACATGATGGCATCAGGTAAACTAAAGGAGAAATTTGAAACAAGAACCAAAGAAACTAAACTCTTTAGAGAACAAGCTGGAACTTCTGGATTTGTGAAGTCCGTGGAGGAAAAAATGGATGACATGGCTAAAATAATTAAATAATTATCAAACAAAATCTCAAGAATGGAATTAGATTAGGCTAAACCTGATCCTTTTATAGGAGATATTTCAAAAGGAATCCCAATTCCCCAGTCCAACAAAGACCAGTAAAAAATGAAGATCAAAAAATCAAAGCTCCTTTCAAAACAGAAAAATGTATGCAAAGTAATGATACACAATACTTTGAGGGGTTATATGAAGAGATTGACAACCTCGGTGATAATGATTAAGAACCTCACCTAACCAGACAATATTACGAAAGGTATTTCGATCAAGAAACATTGTTTGTAAACGAGGTAAGTATAAATAATATGTGAGAATCTGATTATCAAGGAATCGTCGACTCTATAATGGCCAAGCTTCAACAAAAATATAATTTAAGGCCTAGAGATAAAAATTCTACAATCATTCCACCAAGGAAGATCTTGTCGAGAAATAAAACAAATGAGGCATCCCAAACATCCACTGAAACACAAGCTGACAAGACAAAGACAGTTGAAACACAAGTTCTTAGGACAAAGATAGCTAAAACAAAAGTTTCCAAGACAAAGACAGTTGAAACACAAGCTTCCAAGACAAAAACAGTCGAAACTAAAGAAACACAAACCAATAGACAAGAAAAAAGAGAAATAAAGATCCCCACCAGAGAGGCCTAAAATACAATTAGAAGTTTCAATCTAGAAAATGAAATTAATAAAATCAAGATTCCTATGCCCCTGGTTGAATTAGCAAAAAAATCGATGTATAGAAAACAAATTGCCAAAACAATAAATTTCTCAGATACCAAAAGTCATGCAGATACTATTAATTTAGAAGATGACAGGCCTACTATAATGTTTGGCCTGCATATCGAAAATGCTAAAGATTTTGTTGCTCCTTTTTATATTACGCTGACTGTGAATGATCACCTACTCCATAACTACATGTTGGATTCTAGAGCCTCCCATAACTTAATTCCCAATGTTATTATGGAAAACTTGGGCCTCGAGGTTACCAAAACATACTGAAATCTGTATTATTTTGATTCAAGAAAGGTAAAATGTCTTGGTATTATAAAATATTTGGCGGTTAATCTTCCACATATCTCTGTGAAGAGTATTCTCATAGATGTAGTCATTGTTGATGTTCCTGCGAAATATGGCATGTTGTTATCCAGGTCTTGGGGTTCCAAAATTGGAGGATCACTTCAATTGGACATGAGATATTGTTATAACCCTAAATTGCACTATCCATGCTTACCTGGCATCAGGCC
>CBVK0102526676.1:0-12331 GCA_900067695.1 Picea abies | reverse complement strand
TGCTGAAGCAGAATAAAAGGCTCAAAAGCAAGTTGGAATATCATAAGCTTTAGTTTGGCAATGTGGAAAACTTGATGGGTGACATTGAAGAAGAAGTCTCAAAGCCCCGGATTGACACTTGTGTCGAAGTACATGTACAAGAGGCACAACAGCTCAATGCGTTTCTGGATGATATTACCACTAACACGTATGCTTTCATCTAGTTGAAGCCAAATCTCCCACAATGGAGGGATAAGGATGAAATCTTTGATCTTGGCATCATCAAGAGAGAAACTCATTGCCAAGTCATCAAGAAACTAAAACAGAGATGGTTCTCCATGTACCTTGCACAGGAACAGAAATGGGAGGCAAAGATCAAGGGGTATATGGATCAGTTGGGTAGCACTAAGGAGTTAGTGCAGCAGGATTAGGTTCCAACTTCTGAGCAGGAATGGGTTGAATTCGAGGTATCTTCACCGCTTCCTTCCATGATTAAGGAGCCACAGTGCTCACATTTTATTCCTCAATCAAAAGAATCATGCGCACACTTTGTTTCCGGGATGAAAGGACCAGATAGAAAGCAGAAAAGGCAAAGGTAAAGCACACTTGGCCCCTAAGCCTTTTAGATTTTGTAGCCCAAGTTATCAGTCCTTGCTGAAGCAGAATAAAAGGCTCAAAAGCAAGTTGATATATCATAAGCTTTAGTTTGGCAATGTGGAAAACTTGATGGGTGACATTGAAGAAGAAGTCTCAAAGCCCTGGATTGACACTTTGCTGAAGCAGAATAAAAGGCTCAAAAGCAAGTTGGAATATCATAAGCTTCAGTTTGGCAGTGTGGAAAACTTGATGGGTGACATTGAAGAAGAAGTCTCAAAGCCCCGGATTGACACTTGTGTCAAAGTACATTTAAAAGAGGCACAACAGCTCATAAATGTTTTTCTGGATGATATTACCACTAACACGTATATGCTTTCATCCAGTTGAAGCCAGATCTCCCACAATGGAAGGATTAGGATGAACTCTTTGATCTTGGAATCATCAACAGAGAAACTCATCGCCAAGTCATCAAGAAACTAAAACAGAGATGGTTCTCCATGTACCTTGCACAGGAACAGAAATGGGAGGCAAAGATCAAGGGGTATATGGATCAGTTGGGGAGCACTAAGGAGTTAGTGCAGCAGAACTGTGATCTAGCATTCGAAGCCATACTTTGCAGGAGCCCCCCGAGATCTTATCTCATCCTCTTGCATGACAGATGGGTGGCATTCAAGCTCAAACAGCTGGCATCCGAAGAGCCACGTGTGGTAAAACAGCCACAAGATTTTATTACTATGTTCACCTCTGCTGATATGAAAGATCAGAACTTTCTATGCGAGTTCTATCTTCATGACTTCATACTTCCAGACAACTCCCGCTGGAACCCCGACCCTTATGTTGGGGACGTACAGTTCAGGGCATTTTTATCTCATATTCTTGGCTTGGTATGGAAGGACATAGACTTTCATGCACGGGTTGACGTAGAAGCAAGCTTAAAGGTCAGAGAAGAATATCATCTGCCTCATATGATGAAAGATGACTTGCAGAGGCTGTGAAATGACCCTGGAGACACTGTTACAATTAAACATAATCAGAGATATGCTATCACAGATTACCTGGAGGTTTCAAGAGCACATTCAGTTCATGCACTACTAGTCTCTCATGACATATGGGAGACTCTTCCTACATATCTGCGGGACATGAACCCCATGGGATATCCATACTTTGGTTTGGCTCTTAACAGGGCATCCTTTTATGCCAATTCTTTGCAGAGATATGGGGCCAGGTGGATTAGGTTGTGGTTCCACTTCCCCATCATTTGGTGCCCCAGCAGGTTTTATAAAGCACCTATCTCTTGGAATGAGGAAGAAGAGAGGACACAATGGATTCATATGGACAAGACCTTAGGGTATTATAACACAGGAGAATTTGGACACCCAGCATTTGACTAGGGGCAATGCATGCAAGGATTGCAGAGGAGGAATAGTTGGGGGTTGCATGGGGACATGCAACCAAACCAGTTGGGGGGAGATGATGGGTCCCCATTTTGACACCCTTTTTGCCTCTTTTACGACCATGACATGTATATATTTTTTCCCTTTTTCATATTCTAGAGATTCATTCCTTATCTTATTTCATCTTTCCTAATGTATTACATTATTGCCATTTGATTATCTTAATTTCCTTTTTATAGTTAAGTTAAAGAGTGTTTTAAAAAGTTATCTTGAATTGTTTATATATGTGTGTTCACGATTGATTGAGCTAACCAAATACAAAAGATGCCAGCATTTCCAGGTCTTCCGAACCATTAAGTAAAGGCTGCAAGGTGATAGAAAAGGTATCTTAAGGATATCAAGATTAACATAAAAGTACAAGTACCCTCGACATACTAAATATTCCAGCTATGGAATAATTCCAGTGTACAAGATTCCAAGGATGGCAGGGCATCCTTGCACGTGCTCCCACTTGAATACGTAACTGAAGGCATCCCACAGACTTAGGAAAGGAATCAATGTTTTATTGGTTGATTGAAGGGATGGTACGGCTGAGCCAATCAATGGGCATAAGCATAAATTCTGTTTTAAACTATTTTATCTTATGTTTAAACTATTTTGCAGAATAATAGGGGGCCTGTCGCTCCATTATTGGAGCGGGCAAGCCCCCTTTTTGTATATATACATGTAAGCGCTCATGAGCGCATAGTTAAGTCTTTGGTGTGAGTGACTTGGAGTAGCAGTTGTGTTATCTTCATTTACAGACTTAATACATTGTTGGTTTATGCTATAAATCTGCTCTGGTGATCCAATAATTTCAAGCACAGGCCAAATCTCGAGCTGGGCCCACTCGAGATAAGGGACTGTGCTGTCGATTTCTTTTTCCGCGTGTAATTAGTTTGCTGATTATTAGTTTCTGGTTATACATAGCTGTAGTTCATTGCACTCTGTCCTCTATATGTTGTTGAATGGTTACCTGTGGAATGTGCTTGCTACTAAATGGCCACCTGTAAGTGTGCTACCAAATGGTGGATAAAGTGTGGAAGAGTTAGAATTTTATTGGACCTTTATGTTCTCATTGCTACTTAAGTATGCTGAAGTTAAATGTCATGTTTGGATATATTTTTCAATAGCTGTAGCATTCTCTGTGCCACTAACTAAATAGGAATTGGGAGACTGTTGGTCCTTTCTTTATACAGATTTATATTTTAGCATTTGCCAGAATATAGACTTATCTTCTGCGGTGTGTTAAGAATAGATTAAGTAGTCTTGTTTTAAGTGTTATTTCAGTCATGTGTTCTAACGAATCACCCTGCTCAGGGCCCCACTTGGTGAACACAGCTAGGTAGTAGGATTATGAGTTTGAATCTCAGAGGTCTTATTCCATGAGGTACCACCAGCTGGGCTGGGGGTCAAGAACGACGTGACTCCACCCTTTTATGCTTTCTTTTGGTTTATGCGTACCATAGTTCTTACCTGATTTTCTTGCATAATAGTGGTAAAAGTCATTTTTCTGCGTATATTGCACCGAGAGCCTCACAAGAACAAACTGAACCCCGGGTTGACAATCTAATGATAAGTGTAATATGACACCAACAATTGGAAATCATATTTACACCTCGTCAGAAGGTCATCTTGCGACACAGATTTATTTCAGCCCAGTATGCACTAAAGGTGGATGGCTCTTTTGGACTAAGAGATATAATCTTGTCCCCACACTTGTTCCAAATTGTCAGGTCCTTTATCTACAAAAATATTTGGGAGGTACGGAAATTTGTGGCTAGGTTGGTTAAGTGGAACTACTCGGGAAGCGGGTCAGGTTGAGATTTGGCCTAGCAACCAATTTGGCGCTGGAAACACCAGAACCAGTGCATTGTTGAATTGTTGTGATTCCAAACTGCAGGATAAGTAGAAAAATCATTTTTACTTGGCGAGATCTTTTGGACTTTGAAGCTAGATCTTGGAAGGACTGGAGGGAATTAGCCCAATAGAAAGCCCAATCTCCTCTGACGGGCCAATTATCAAAGACATTGTTGAGTTGATTCCCCCTACAGACTTGTTCAAACTCAAATTGATATGCGAGGACCTTCATGGAGAGACCGGGGGTGGGTGTTCAGTAAACAGATTCAGCAATATGATTCCTGGAAACATTACTCACCATTACACAATAGAAGCATATTACTCACCATTACACAAAAAGCATGCTCTGGCTCCTGTTCTTAATGCTCAATGGACCTCTTCTGATCCCGAGGATAGGTGGATACGCAGACTGCATAGCATGTGTTCCATTCACTTGTCCTGCAAGCTACGAGCCTTTGCATGGTTAGTCATTAATCAGAGGCTTCCATCAAAGGCCTGATTGGCTAAAGAGTTTGTGGCAAACTGGAGACAGTGAAACACATATTTTGGGACTGCCAATTTGCTAGAGACTGTTGGAACTTGGCATCACATACAGGATCAGCATTCTGCTTTCTTTCAGGGAAAGGTGCAATAGAGAGCTACAATCTTTGGCGACTCCAGATATGTAATGCTCTCTGGCCTTCACAGGAATTTAGAATTGCCTCAAAGTCACTGCATTATTCATTATCTGGAAGCTAAGGTGTAAGTTTGGTTTTGCTAATGAGGTCACTTCAATTAAGTTTTCTCTTGTAATTTGATGGAAGAGATATGTATGCAATTGTTGGATAAAGGCTTTCTGGACATTAAAGATGTTAATGATCTAAATGCTCCAGCATATTCTAATTTTATTTCTGCTCTAGTAACGCTAAGGAAGAGGATATAATTTCAATTGCATATATCCTTCTACTATTGCTTTTTCTTTTGTAAATATCTCATGTTAATATATGGCATATTTTTTAAATGTCAATTGGATTTAGTTTAGGTGGTTGGGAGGAATGATTGTTATCGTCCCCACCCAGGTTCAATTCCCACAAGTGACATGTTGAACTCAATAACAAGTATATTGTTGTAATGGCTTCAAGCCTTGTTGTTGACCGGCCTTGTGCTCTGAAGATTCTAGGGTTTACCCTGGGTACCATCCATGAAATCCCAGACAGTGTAACCTGGAAAAAAATGACATATCTTTTAATTAAAAAAAAGTAAGAACCACAAAAAGCCAAATATTGTCTCAGCCCCCACCAGGTTCAATTCCTCTTACATCACTAGCTGTTTGTCCAAAGGGGTCAGTGCACCCTGCAAGAGGGTCGTTGTTTGTTCCATGGTTGAGCCATCAAGGCCATTCATTCCGGCCAGGTAGTATAGGCACACAGCATAAACAGCATCCCACCTCTTGATAGGTGGTTGATGCTCATCACTTAAAAAAAGTATAAAGGAAGCATCGGTCTTCGGACTAATGCCAATCCTCTATGAAAATAAACAGTTGGTTCTAAGTCAAATATTTAAACAATTGTATATAACTCAAACATCTGTTCACAAATAACAGAAGTAAACAACCCACTTGACCAGTGCAGTCGCTGAACCAATCTCTTCAGGGATTTTGCTTAATGAGTTGAAAGACACATCTAATAGTTTGAGCATGGTAAGCCTGTCATCACCATTAAAAAAATCATATTAGATGGATATTTTGAAGTACATAACAAATTGTTACCCGTCAAACTAGTAAAATACAGGAGATTTTTCACTAAAATTAAATCATGTATTTGTAACTATCTTATCAAAACTGTCCAATAAACCATAGAGGGAAAAAAAAAAGATACCGGCCAACTGCAGCTGGAAGACAGGTCAGTTGATTATGGCTGATGTTCAAAACCGTCAGAGAGGAGAGCTTTCCTAGATCCTCTGACAGGGCCTTGATGCTGTTGTGAGCTAATATAAGCTTTTGTAACTCCACAGCCTACAAAGAAATAAACGCATTTGTCCGCAATCTTATAAACTAAATGAAAGTAATGAATTATCCTTTCTTAAAAAACGTTACGCACAAACTACTTACAGAACCTGGAACTCTAACACAACCTCAGGATCATCAATAATTTCTTTATGAGTAAATTCCACCATTATATAAAACAATTTCAGATCTTGGTATAAAGGATTAAGAGCCATACCTCCCACCACTTCTCTCCTTCTCCCAATGCATCTAAATCATTGTAAATCTGATGTGGCACCTCCCTTCAACCACATAAGGACAACAGTGAGTTGAAAGTTTGAAGCTTGACGGCATTTTGCATAGTCAAAATCACACTGACAGAGAAAATAAGTTATGCACTTCCCACCACAAGTAAATAAGTAGATAGCACTTTTAATGATTTCAGATCAAGCAGATAGGCTACATACTATTTGGAATCTGGACACATATACATAAATAAGGCACTCTGGGTAAATCCTTTGGCAGCACATTGCCACAATCTATACATGTATGTCTAGTTTGCCACCATCCATACATAAATAAAATTTAACTCAAAATTGTCACCATCTATATATGTATGTCTACTTTGCCTTCCAAGTGTCAATGTAAGGAAAGTAAAACGACTTTCTCTTCCCTTTCTTAGGCATTAGATTTATGTCCGCTAAAAGCCACAACAAGATCATCAAAACACAAGCTTCCTGAGTAATCGAAATTATGTGGTGTAAGGAGTGAAATATAAAATTCTCACTGGACCACTGTAATTGAGATTCAACTCAGGAAAAATCTGAAACCCAGACTTTGTCCCCTAGAAGTTTCTAAAATGTGTAAAGGAATAGCCTATAATTGCATTAACAAGTCCAATAAAGATAGACAACCATGAGCGAGTTCTCTAGAATGGGGTAATATTTATTTACATAGCAAATAAGGTATACCTTATTAGTCCCTGCCTTTGGCTGCAGGGACTATTAGAAATCGGTACGCTGCACTTCTCTCGTCAATCAATGTATCCGTTAACTTTTAACCTAAGTTTTTCCTTTAAGATATATAAGACGCTTTGTCTCGTCCAATTAACATCTCAAGGCACTTTATCTCATCCAATCAAGATTTTTTTCCTCTTATTTGGCCTCATATTGAGGCAAGAGGCAAAGGTTGGGTTTAAAACTTAGGAAATGGTTCATGTATTTATTTTAGGTTGGGTTTAAAACTTAGGAAATGGTTCATGTATTTATTTTACTTCTCTCAAACTGGAGTAATGCTAGATTTTCATGTTAACATTAGTTCGTGACATTAAATGTCTAATTTTTTTTTTCACTCTCTAATGTTTAGGGAATGTATGCTAATAGCCAAGTGTTCACCCTGCATGGATGCTAATCACCAAGTGTTTGAAGTCCACTTTGTAAACAAGTTTATATTTACTTGAAACCCCATTCTCATCTAGGTCGTACTCCTTACTTACCTATGCTTTGAGAGAGACCCTGTAGTTTGGATGCAGGATCCTTCGACACCCTCTACGATTGCTTTGTAATTTGCATGCAAGATCCCACGGGCTAATAAAGTAAGAGGAACGATGGAGAAATGGAAGCCTGTCCTCTGCAACTCAAAGTTTTTTTGCATCCCCTTTCCTATCCTACCTACCTTTGCCAAGATGTTCATCTTGCCACGACCCACCTTGGCTAGAATTTAACTCGTTGTCACAAATTTTTTCCAAGATGCTCCTCTTTCCATTAACCACCTCTATTAGAATTTTTAACTCGTTGTCACAAACCAATTTGGCTGTGGCGTGTTTTCTTTGGCTGTGAATTTTTAACTCGTTGTGACAAACCAATTTGGCTGTAGCAGTGCCTTTTTCACCCCCTCATGTTAAACCCCGTCTGCGCCCCCTTTCCAACCTCTGCTCCAACCTTTGTCTACTCGAAAGGCCTTGATCTTTCATTTGTTGATTCCATCTGGTCATAGGCTTTGCATGCATAATCGTTCCAGTTTCGGGTTCAGAATTCCCCCAACTTTATTCATCTAGTTGGCATAGATAAGTAAAGAATCTGTAAAAAGAACCATATGAAAAGAATTTTGCATTAACCTACCCAATATGAGGCAATATGAGGCATCCCAATATTTGACATCTGAACCAGGCCACTGCCTGCGGCAATTGGAGCTTTGAAGCAAGAAAAAGCATTTGAAAATAGGTATTTTGTCTGTTTTTTCATACTAATAAAATTTAAGCTTGCAATTTTTTTCACTGAATGTTGTCAATGTCAATGCCTATAGATGAAAATGGGTACCCGAAACAATAGAGAAAAAAAATGCAAATGGGTACCCATGTCTCTTCCGATGTACCAAATGGAAGCATATGCCACCATTGATGAAGCTAGGGTATGAATGGACATGCAGGTGGCCAGGTACAGGTAAGGTTGAGAGGATTGCGGCTGAAACTTTCCCTTGTAGAGCTCGGATCCAGGGTATCAGAGAAGCAGGATACTAGCCGATGCCAGCAAAGGGGTTGTTCCTTCACTGTTTAGGGTTGCACATTGTTTCTTGGTGGAAACTTAATTTTTGTGATTATGCATCCCATATATTTGATGGAAGAGACCACAAAAATTGATTCAAGAAAAAAACTAAGAGCTAAACAAGAGTATTTACAAAACTTGAACGCAGATTTGTAACCAATGAGATAATTCGTTTCAGGCATACCATGATTGGGATGTCAGTTGAATAAGGATACATCTTCCCTTCGGACCTCATTTATCAACTTTACCTTAGTAATCAACTTTTCCTTGGTAACTGTAGGAGAGGCATTGTTATTTCACTGCAAATAACCTCTGTAACTGGATTTGAACTTGGAGAACTATCAACTATTCCACTGTTTCTTTTGTTGACAGAGTCAAAGTATTAGCTGAATTGCTAGTCTAACCTTATTTTGATCCCATAGGCATCAAAATAACCCATACTCGATTCGAGATGCCTGTTCATTCACTGCTGCTACGATGCCAGATCTTGGATGATGTGTGCCTATTGTGCTTCGCCCCCCTCTGCCTCTCCATCTCTGTGCGATCAACCGGTTTTGAAGATGCATCTGTAAATCTTTCTTAAAGTCTAGGGGCCAGGATAGCCAAAGAGGAGAGCCAACTTAGTGATACACCAAAAGCTGAGTGGGCACATGGCTTGTATTCTGATAGCCAACTTAGTGATACACCAAAAGCTGAGTGGGCATGTGGCTTGTATTCTGATAGCCAACTTAATGATACGGCAGGAGTAGAGTGGAACGTGGCTTGCATTTATTAGGATTTGACACTTCACTTACTTGCAAAGCCCCAATTAAGCCTTAATTCCTTTGCCTTTACCCCACCTGGTTTGGTTTTGAGTAAGTGCTTTGGTGTGTTTATTTCATTGGTGTATGCGCTTGGGGGGGTAACGAATAGGCATTCATCTCTTTAAACGTCAACAGTGATCTTGTGCAATATGATCTTTTTGATGAGATTGGCCACGAGATGTAAATCCAGACTTGTTGCAACTTGCCACATGTTTTAATTTTTGAAGGATGCACGCCATTTCTGTTACTATACATATTTGTATAGACTCTAGAGGACCGCCGATTAGGAAAAATCATATTCTTCAATACCTGATCCGAAGATAGGGGGCATTGTCCCTCTATATTTGTATTTGGAATCCAGTCCCACCATTCATGGCAGGATTTTTTAATTGGTTTTATTCATTTTTGCCTTGAAGAGGTCTGTAAGTAAAAATGATATTATTCAATCCCTGATCCGAAGATAGGGGCATTGGGCTATCTGTTTGCATTGGAATCCAATCCCACCCAATTTGATCATGAGAACACCAGACCAAGAAGTCAACTCGTGATAAACCTAACACCAATGTGCCAACTGCTATTTGTATTATTGTTTTCTCTTGAAGAAGAAAGTGTCATTGCCAACTGCTATTTGTATTATTGTTTTCTCTTGAAGAAGAAAGTGTCATTAATCTGGAGAAATCAGGTTTGCAGGTACTTCCTGCAAGATATGTGAAGAGAGAGGACAAACACCCCAACATTCCCCACAATATATTTTGCAACGGTGTACCTGTCATCTCCCTATTGAATGTGAACGTAGCTACATGGGTGGGGCCAGAGCACAATAGAGTTAGAAGTGAAGTAAAATGACCCTGCAAGGAGTGTGGGATTTTTCAGGTGGTAGATCATGGAGTCTTGAGGAACTCAAAAACTGAATGATGACGGAAGCAATGGGCTTCTTCTCACTTCTTGTACAGAGAAATGCAAATAACTATCTTATTTGTGGATATGTTTTTCATAGTGCATTTTTCTTAAATTGTAGTTTATTAATTTGAGATCCACATATCGGAATCTCTAACACATCACCTTTTTTTTATAATAATTTGCATAGAAATAAGCGAAACTAATGATCTGACTGACATAATATTTTATTAAAAATAAAAATAAAATAATAGAAATTCATATAACATTATAAAATATCGATTGGATTTACAACTGCTTGTTATTTATCAGTTGATTGTGTATGCAGATCAGTGGCTTGTATGCTGTTGTCTAATAATATTAGTAACTGTGTTTTCCTACCATGTTAGTGTTCATAAACTCTTAGAATAAACACAATAGTAACCAAACCATATCCCAAACATGGAAAAGAGAAAAGACTAAAAAGACATTGACACTACTAAAACCCGGGCACTCATAGCAGCGAAACTAAGCCCTGTGTCTAATTTCCTGGGTGGCTTGAATTTGCAACAATCCTTGTGTCTGATTTCCTATTGCCTCTTGTTTCTCTTTCCTCAAAAAGGCAGGGGCTTGCTGCTCTGCAGCTCCCTTTGTTTTAAACAAGTAAACCGAACCTGAACAAGAATTCTAATGTTCTATCTTCACCATCTTGCATGGCAAAGAGGACATTATACTCATGCTAAGTTATTACCAAGATGACAAGTTAGGAGGCATGGTCCTGTGAATCATTTAACCACGCTTCAGAAAATGAAGCAGTTAATCAGTTTTTCAAGTATAGACTAATATCAGTCATTTACAATCGATATCACCTCATTTCTTATAGATTTAACAGAAGAATAATGAACAATCAGGATAACTAAAAATTCAAACATCCCTCTTTGATTCAGAATGTTAGTAATGTAAGATAGTGAAAGATTGTGGCCCAAGAAGATGCATTTACACACATAAGGCAATTGTTGCTGGTTTGATAGAAGTAAGAATGAGTTGCTTCCAGGCAACTTATAAATTAAAGGGAGAAAATGAATTTGCAAGGAAAAAGAAAGAGGATGCGTAGAGGTACAAAAAATTGGAAGTGTGATAGTGACTCTGTTTGATAAAAGAAAGCCGATGCATTTGGGTACAAAGGAATTACCGAATTAGAAGTCTTCTAATTCTTTTGAAGTGGGACTTTCTCTAAACCAGGGATGAATGTTCAAATTGTTCAATTTGAAGTAGATAGGAATCTCCTTTAGACAGCTCAAAGGAAATTGAGGATAAGTATCAAGATGCATATGGAAACCTAGAGCTTGAAGTCCAAATTGAATAGACTGAATAAAAATGCAAATAACACATAGGTGTCCGCAGTTGAAGCCTATGCTCTTGAGAATAAAGTGAGTTAACATAAATGTTCTAATCCTGTTTCGGAATGTACATAGAGAAGCTATGTTTGAAAAACCCAAAATTGATAAGCTACAAGCATTTCAAGCTGATTTATATAGCAAAATGCAGGTTCTGAAAACCAGTTAAGACAAGCAAATACAGCTTGTATTATATTTGTATTGATCGGTAATCGTGATATTTAATTCAGGTTAATACATAGCTTAACTATGGTTTAAGTAGTTGGTAGGGGGGCCTTACAAAAGTCGGATGTGTACAGTTACATGCCATTGTCTATTGAACTGGAGCAGATTCCTGAACTACCAGAGTGCATAACTTCCTTCTGAAGCTCAAATAATTTGTGATAATAAATAACCTAAATTCTAATAGCTATTCATAACATTGTTCTCTTTATAGCAATCCATTTCTTAAGATGTCACTTGTCTGGCTACCAACCATAGTGCATAACTTCACCTTCTGAAGCTAAAATACTTTGTGACAGAATAAATAACGTACTTGCAGTAGCCATTCGTACTATTATTCTCTTTATAGCAATCCACTCATGAGATGTAACGTGTCTGACCACCATCATGAATAGAAAACTAAACATTAGCTTAAAGAAAGTGGAACATACAAAATTTAAGACATTAACCTAGACGCAGTGCTACATACAAGACTAAATATTAGCCTACAGATATGGACACATACAAAGATTTAGATAACCAATAAAAGCTGTGCACTATAAGCCATTCATGATAAATGCTAACTTTTAGAATAGAGAGTTGGGGCAAAGATGAGATGTCCGAGCTGCATAATTCTTTTTATGGTATAATTGATTAATCAGGAACAATAGTATAAATG
>CBVK0102526653.1:0-17453 GCA_900067695.1 Picea abies | reverse complement strand
CACGTTTTCCAAAACTTCCCCTTCACAAACTTCTTAGTTAGCAATTGCCATTTAATCATTACTTATTACTGTCATTCATAACCAGTCAAATGTAAATATACATCAACAACATATAACAACAACATATATCATCAACAAGATATCATCATAAGGAACACCAGGAACACAAGATGTATGTAGAATTTTCTTTTTATTACAGACTACAATCCTTGGGTTTTTCAACAATAACTGAATAGAGTACAACTCTACAAGAGAACTAGCTCTATAATGCAAGACTCAGCTTACACACTCAACACCAACTTCGATGAGGAAACAATCCTCAAAAAATATTAATCTGTCAACAGGTACGTGACCTGTCAATAGTACAACACACATATGTATGCCCCCTACCAGAAGTATAACTCGCATATGTACATGAATAGTCTATACTACAACCTGTGTATCACTTCTAAGCTCTTAGGGTTTTCTCTTCAAGATGAACTCAGATCCTCTACAACCTTCAATTACATTCTCTTTTGTATTTCACTATCCCATCAGATCCATAGCTAGTCACAACACATCCAAGCTCTCCAACAACTAACTCATGCTTCTCAACCATACAATATAAATGCTACTCATCGTGTATAAGAAACCAGTATACTATAGAAATCATATCAGTACAGAATCATAAGAGTGCTTCTCACTCCATCAACCAACACAAACCATGTCAAAACAACCATACCAAGCATGAATTAAGCATTCTCTATACAACAAGCAAGAGTATCCATCAAAACAACAATGTAACCATACCATAGTTTCTATGGCAGATATGAGCACATAGAATGCAGATCTGGAACCTGCTTCAGTTTCCAAGAGCCTGTCATCAGCTCAACCACAAGTCTTCATGACTTCATCTACTTTATGCACCCTTTCCTCGTTCATCCCATGTATGTACGCGCCTTGTCTCACTACAATCCGCGTATACTTTAGAAACTAGGGTTTCTGAACTTCCAAGACTTTTTTCGTCATGATCTCACACTTGCCAAAATGTTTATGCATCTATGCAATCCTCCAGATCCTTTCTCTCTCAAAATAGATCTTCAATACATGCTCAAGAGATGCACATTCAAAAGAGACCCTTGCCTCTTATTTATACTCTCCAAGTAGATTCCTTAGAAGCATCTTCTAGGTCACTTAACCCACTTCTAGGTCACTTAAGCTATTTTCCTCTTTTTATGGTTTACCACTTTCCATAAATAGAAAGCTCTCCATTACTTTATCATTTAAATATTTCTTTTTGACTTTGTCACCTCACTTTATCATTTAAATAATCTTCTTTGATTTTGTCACTTCAATTTATTATTTAAATAATCCTCCTTGAATTTTTCACTTCACTTTATCATTTAAATAATAATTTCTTCTTTGCAAGCTCTTTGACTTCTTTGACCTTTTGGGGCTTCAAGCCAACATATGAGGGTCCTTCATCTTCGTAGGGCCATAACTCTCAAACCATGAGGAGTTATGTGACATTCCACATACCACTAGAAATGACATGACAAGCACTATCCATATAGGACAGTTTCACCAACAAGTTCACTGATATTCATCTCATTATTCCACATATAAGCATAACCATACTTCAAAGATAAATCATCCATAAAGCGTCTTCCCGTGAGGGATTTCACTATAAGGGGACCACTTTAGAGTTCCTCCATTTGTGCATCTTATCAACCATGTGTTTATGGGTCTTAAATCTATTGCTTCAACAGTGGGAACCAAACCCGCCACCGAGGCCCAATTAGACTCTGCAACATTTAATAGTGGAATGGTTCTCTAGATCTTGCGATCCAACCAAATTATCGATGGGATTTACGTTTTCTTGTGAAGGCTCTTCCTTCAGTTTGGAATATTCTCTTTTGTATATTTTCTCTTGGATGGGACCGATATGATATGTAAGCCGGTATAAAATGACTTGGCAACAAAAATGGAATTAAGCGTAACTAAGGGGAAGAGGTTGAACTTGGGATAACCCGCTGCTCAAGCATGAAGATGAAAATTTTATACCATAGGCCTATTACTAATACATTAACCATGTGAGCATCCAATTATTGTCTGAGATACTAACTACTAGAAAGGAAACACATATGCAATGAGATAGTGGGAAGAAAAATAGTTCATCTACCAGAACCTTTCATCACATAATAACACAACGATTCATCTTCATCATTAAAACAAAGAACAACAAAACATTGCACCAAATGAATTTACAACAAAATTAATTTGTCTTACTCATTACAACATCATTCATGAAACAAGATAGGAAATAGTTCTTCTCCACGTCCAATCACACATGCAGTTGATGAAAATAACTTGTCTTTGGTTCAGAAGGACTTCTCAATTCAAAGAAACTTCAAAATAATTCTTAACAATTGGAAAGAAAGAGTTCATGCAACAACCATAGAACTTTCACTAATTGGTCGATGTATTTATTTAAAATCTAAAGTTCAACTGAAAATAACGACTAAGTGCAATTTAAGAAAAGAAAAATACGCCACATGGCATCATCTTCTAACAATTTCTTTAACAATCAACTCAAGATAGTTCTATGAAAGGATGGATTTTCTCATACTTGAACCAACTGATAAATAGTTCGTCATAGGTTTGAGCCCATGTGAACTTGTGCTGCTGCATCAGATCCACATGTATTCCTCTGATGTCCATCACATGCATATGATATTTCGCCAAACTGGAGTTTAACTAATGTAGCATAGTTCGAGCTCTAATCATATGGTCCATAAATCATTGCACTTGCCCTCGTACTGCATCAATTGTCTTCATGAGATATTTGGCCCACAATGAATCTTTCTTGGCATGCAACTCGACTATGTCGCACAAGTTGACAAAGTTGTTAGAGGTGATAAAATCGAGGAGTCCGATATCCTTCATTGTTTTGTTGATTTTTCCCTAGTGTTTCTCGCATCCGACCCATTGATTTTGAATTTCTTGGCATGGGTACTGAGACATCTTAGCCCAATACTCGACTGATTGTTTCATACAATTAATACTGTTTTTTCCTAACATCCAGATGCCATGTTCTTCTTTGTCTCGGCCCTATTGGACTGCATCAATGTACTCAAGCCTTTCTATTGCTTGTTGCACCCTTTCATACCATCGCTCCATGTCCTTGCATGTTGCGAGTGTGATGAGAGTTTTCTCCTGGAACTCAACTATCTTTGCTGTAAAAAGGTGCCGCTCTTTTGTGAATTGTTTGTAAGCTTCTTCAAACTCATTTCTCAGATATATTGCGGTCTGGGTGGCTCCCTGGTAGTACTCAACCAGGTGGCGTAAATGTTCTAGTTCCTTTTGGGTGGAGACCAACTCTTTTTTGTCTCATTTAGCACTATAGTGATGAGGATGGAGCGGTCCAACGTGATCCTCCTCTTCTTCGTGGTTATTTTGATGATGAACTTTATTTTTGAATCATAAGAGATCACATAGATATCTGCTACCTCGTCTACCGACTTGGGTATCTATTGATCACCCCTTGTGAGTGTGTTTCCTAGGTTACCAGTGGTGTATACTTGTTCAAGTTCGGGTTCATGAACTCCATCGTTGTGTTCAGAGGGCTTGACCTCTTCTTGTTGCTTGTAGGGGACTTGAGTATTGAGCGGAGTAGAGACGTCAGACATAGACTTGTTACTTACCTTCTCGTTGGCCGTTGAATCACTGATTTCCTTTTGCAGGGATACTTATTTTGGCTCATCTGGTTTGGGCTCATCCTTTGGATTATCTGCTCCCATTTTTGATGCATCATGTCCTTTCGTTTCGAGTATACTTTCAAATTCTATTTCCTTATGTGGGACATCCTGGGTTTGGACCTTGGGCTCAGGAGAAGAAGCCTTCTCAGGTCCCTTTTCTTCTTGGACATTCACAAGAGTCCTTTGAGATGCTTCCAGGATCTCATCATCACTGTATACATTGATGAACTCGGTCAGAGGGTTAGGCACACTTGTTTATACTGATACTTGGCCTATCTCTAGATGAGTTGTCGCACCTGCCAATGAGTTATCCGGTGGTGTTGTGGATTCAGGGTCATATGACCCATTGGTGTTATCAAGGTTTATGAAATTGGGGTCGATTGGCTTCATCGAGATTTCTTCTGGGATATCAGTCAGAAGCCTTGACAACTTGATGGGGTATGGGATATCCCGCATTAGACCCATCATCTGCAGGGCGTGTTGATACATAAGCATCCCCCTCTCCTATGCATTCAGAACCTTGGGGAAATTCTTGTTCTGTGCCAGGGTTACCTAGAAAATCTCTTCTATTTGGATGGCTTCTTGAGGGGCTTCCACCACTTCGACTAGTTTAGATGCTATCCTTTCTTCTCTGGCCCAGAGGAGCTCTTGAGCCGATTGTTCCAAGGCCATTGTTTGCTCCTCCCAACTCATGGCCTTGAATCTGGTTTCTTTAGGATTAGTCATCCTTTCCACCACCTCATCCCACTCTTGAGAATTTTTGGTGAAAATTTCATCCTCAAGCCGGTCATGGGCATAAGGCCAACAAGATGATACCTGTGATGCATGTTTCAGGACCAGAACCTTGGGATCGTGCTTGTGAAAATGGCCAGTCTGGTATCAGAATTCTAATTGACTTAACCCTTCTTGCTTGGCTTGCATGGTGTCTTTGAACGTGTAGAAGCCAATATGAAACCAATAAGGTATGAAGGCCCACTTCTTTTCCTTCACTAAAGTGGTATTGTATCCTTGCAAAATGGTCTGATAACAAATTTCCCCTAATACTAGTCGATCGGGGACATATATAGGTAATAGTTGGGGTGCCCCTGTGGCACCGAAAACCCTGATGTAGGTCTCGCACTCATATAGATACCAATGACCCACTTTCGATACAACCCCTTTGGCCACATCTTACAGCCTTGGGAACTCTTTCTTGAACAACAAAGAATAAATGCATGCAATGAACTGGTCAAAGATAAGAGAATATGATTTCTTGTACCTATTTTACCATAAGATGCCAAAGTATACATGGACTAGGGCTTAGAGGAATGCCAGGTTAATTTCATTCCAACAAAGATGTTCTTGGAACAGACGACATCTAGCAGATACGAGGCCATGTAGATGGAAGGGGTTTCTCCCTCTTTCAGTGTCTGAGCTTGTCGTATTCAAGTGCTTAGCTGTTTGGAGATGATTTCACCCCAGTTAAAACCTATTCCAAAAATGGCTACGGTATAAGCTAGAGGCATCCACGCCTCTGAAAACCTGGTACAATTTTTCTCCCCATGCAATCGACTGAGGAGGGCCATTAGATAGATATAAGGCTCTCTAAGGTTGGCCCTTGGGTACCAGATGGAAATTCGATTGGTGAAATTTTTATCCTCTCTCCACTAGGGTGCCATAATCTTATTCGTGTCATGCTTCTGATAGAAACTCAAAAAACATTCAATGCTTAAACGTTCCTCCGTCTCCCTGAGCTTGTAATAACTTTGAACTTCTACTGAGAGGAAAACCCCGACGCATCCTTTGTTATCATTGTTAATTAAACACCTCTGTGCATCAGTGTGATCAATAAGTCATTTCAAGAGTTCGATGCATGGAAATACCATAGTCCATCTTTCCATCATGTGCAAATAATCCTTGTGAACATTCAGGAGAAATTCATCGTCGAGTTTGCTTGTATCAGGATCACTGTGCGGGGCATACTTGAGGGTTTCCTCCTTCTTGATTTTATTAAACAGTTCTTCCCAATGAGGGAGTACTGTTTTGGTACCGATGTTCACCTCTATGTCTCTAAAGGCTACGGGCTGGACAAATACCTTCTTGGTGGTTGTCTTGATGACAGGCACTGGCTTTGGAGATAATTCCAATTGTCTTGCGACTGTTGGGGGGGAACCTTCTCCCGCCTCTATTTCTTGTAGCTTTGGTGCCCTTGGGGATTTTATGGTGGTGGGTTTTTTCGGAGGAATTGTTCCTGCAACTGAAAACGATGATTTAAACATGTGTACAAAGTAACGTTGGATGAAATAAATATGAATTGAAGTGTAAAACACCCATAAGTTGGTACATACCTGTAGTGCTTGCTAAAATTGTTGTTTTAATACTCATTGGACCTTGGAATCTTTCTTCGTATCTCTTGTCTTGCTCCTCTGGGTGCTCCAAAATTCTTTGTGCACAGAATGAGCTCATACATAATGACTCAAAATAATATAACGAGAGAGATCCTACCAGTCGTATCAACCAGTTAATATGAGTAATGGATGCAATTCAAAACAACCTACTGTCAAATCTCTACAAATAAATTCTACGTTGGTTGACGACGAAGGCACAGAGAGAGATGCATTGTATCAGGAGGCTTAAGCAGTATTTTTGGTTTACGCATGAATTATAAACTAATGCATGATCCTAGAATTAATTAACCTTTTAAATGCATCCTATCTAGCGTATCTTAGAGCTAAAACGTCCCATCACATCACATTTCTCAGTGGACAGGTCGGGGGTCAACGATACCTTGTGTATGTTTCCATTGGTATCCTTCTTAGGAAACTTCCGATGCCGACGGTTTTCGATGAACGATGTGGGAGCTAACATGAAACTTAGGCGGCTGATGCCGATGAGTATCGGGGATCGACAATCAAGGATCTATTCAAGCGTGTAGTTTATTTGCAGGTTACATCTTTGTAAATCCCCTATGATGAAAACATTTTGGTAGTCGACAATTGACAATATCTTTCATTTACTTGCGTGACGCTTACTTTCTTAAAAAATTCCCGACACCGATGACAGTCGGTCATCAATGAAATTCTTGTAGAGCGCCTATCGCGTAATTAATATTGTTGTCTACCGACATCGATGGAGGTCAGGGCTTGGATATTTTGGTCCTCTAGGGAGAAATTTGTCATCTCTAATCCTTCCCGATGCCGAATTCCTTTATCGCGTCAGGGAGAAATTTTGGTTGTCAGTTCTTTAATCAAATGTTAGTCTTTGTTAATTCATGATGATTTTCTCTTGCTCGAACAACTTTGAAATACTTAAAATGAAAAACAGGAGATGAGCAAAGCCAACATTTTCATACTAAGATTGAGGTAGAAATTCCAAAGAGATCAAGTGGTACCCAAAAAGTGAAATTTGACATAGATTTTTAGGGTGTGTTGAGTGTGCAACAAATGGAGATTCACTGGGCGAAAGTAGAATCTTTGTTCCTTCCTCTGAGTTCGGCTGATACAGAAGCAGGTGGAGAACTTAATTGGTTTTGAATCTGAGCCTCTTTTACACTTTCATTTTGAACTTATTCGATTGATTCTTCTGGGTGTGCCCATGGGGTTTTAACATTTATTCCTCCTTCGTTTCCTGTAACCCTGACTCATGCCCTTTTTTACAAAATTTTAGTAAAGAATTCATTGGCGTGAACCCTTTAGTTACCTCTACTCACTTGCTTTGGTGTCACTCCGCTGCCAGCGAGCATTGATAGCCCCTACAGAGTCACCCCGACATCAAATACCTTGCTCCTATGCCAACGAGCATCTATAGCCTCGACGAAGATATCTGCATACCCTCTCCTACTATTCACTCTTTTGATAATATCAATTTTATTTCAGCGTGATGCCTTGAGCGAGTGGGAGAGTATGATGTCTGTTTATTTTGCAAGGTGAGATGGTTAAGGTGGATCCTTTGCTAGATTTGTCTTCTGGGTTCATGTAGTCTTTTCCAAATTTCCTTCTTTCCCTTAAGTTCTTACCAAACCACCAAGAAGACACTTCTGACATTTCTTCAAAGTTGTTCGTTTACACAAGTTAGATAGAGGACCCCTCAAAGAAACCACAAGCTCCTTGATGCTTCTCGTGTTGTATGTGAGCGAAAAGTTTGGAACAGAGTTCACTATGTTGCATGACTGAAGGTCAACCATTTTTTTTGCTAAACACACCTTTCAAAAGTGCCAAAAAAAAACCCAGAAAGATAAAGAAAACAAAAACAAAAAGTATTTCATGATCGTGAAAACACTCAAACAAAACATAAAAACAAACACAATTTTTTTTTTTTTTGAAAAAATTGTTTTAGGGCTTGGCCATTCAGTGGGGGGGCATCGCGTTCCTCCCTAATATTCTACAATCGATAAGTGTCTGCCCCAATTTTCTCAGCCACCTGGAAAGGTCCAAGACACATATTCTAAAACTTAGAATGCTTCCCTTTTGGTTCATTTTCTCTGTCCCACCTTAGGACTAGGTCCCCTACTCCAAAGTATTTCTCTTTGGCCTTATGCTTGTCAAACCATCTTTTCACTACTTGTTGGTGAGATATGAATTTCGACTTATCCTTTTCTCTCTCTTCTTCTAGAATTAGCATAGTATCAATTCTTTGTTATATGACTGAGGAGGGATCCCCGTTGGAATCTTGGTCTAGTTGAAGAGATGGAAGATAAAGCACATTTGGGAGAATAGATTCCTGTCCGTAAAATAGGAAGTATGAGGAATTTCCTATGGATTCTTAGGGTGTGAACCTATCGACCCATAAAGAATTATGGAGTAGATTATGCCAATTCCTTTGGTCATTCACAACCGTATTCTTTAGTATCCTTACTAGGTTCTTATTGGTCGATTCTGCCACCTCGTTTCCTTGTGGGTAATAATTTGCAGATTACTTAATTATGATTCCTTTGTCCAAAGAAAACTCCATCATTTGGGTTGAAGAGAAATAAGTTGCATTGTCAAAAACCAGGACAGAAGAGACACCAAACCTTGTTGTTATCACTCCAGGAAACTCTCCTAGACTGTAAGTCAGAGATGCCTGGTAACTTAATCTTTTTATAACTATTTTCTCAATAAAAAGTGTGGGTTTGGATCAAGTCGGAGCACTGAATCATTTCTCACTCAAATCATGCTTAAACACATTTAGATGGACAAGGATTTCAACCACAAATGTTCATAGAGTTTAAAAATAAAAGGATGAATGAAGAAATAACTATTATATCAACATAATCACATATAAAACATATATGAATGGCCAATTACAATAATCAAAAGAATACTTGTAGAGTTAAATTTATGAATGCAGTGATAAGATGACAGTTATCTAGCATAGACAAGCATAACAACATGAATATAATACCCAGGTGCAAGTACAGAATAGACAAGAAAATGAAATCTGAACAAGTTATGGCAAAAGAAGCTTGTATTACTTCATATGAAAATGAGAAGTTTTGAGTTACATGATATGAAAAAAGTCTCCAAAGTCAAACCCTTGGTTCATGTTCTACCCATAGCTTTATAGCTTTACAAAACAGTTCTGAGATGCTGAAAACATGGATCAAATAAGCTAAAGATAGTAAATCAAAATCTAGTTGCAAAAGATGTGGGATGATCCCCAAAAATGAGGTCAATCCCAGATTTTCTGGTCCTCCACTCTTGTTGAGTGTTGGTGTAGTGCAGGATAGCCTCCCAAGGCTGAATGCTGACTCTCCAAGAGAGATAAATTCGAATCTGTTGATGTGAGAAACTGTCCTGACTTTCTGTTTTTATCAAAGATGCCAAAAACCTTTGAAACACCTCCTCTTCCCATAACCTATCAAAAATGGCTATTGGATTTATTTTGATAATTCATCAAATGTTCATTAGAAGAGGTTTCAAACCTTTCCAGTTCAAAAAACTTCGATATGTGTAAAAACTCGATCATTTTGGAAATGACAGGCTTTCAGTGGTTAACCTAGAAAACTCCTGAATGAATTATCTACCGAAAGTCCTGTTTTTCAGTGGTTAATGAACAGTCATCTTGCTCGCCTAAACCACCGAAACTTCAATTTTGAGAAAACTTCAAAATTGCAAAAATGATTACCTTAGATCCCTTTTTGGTGTTCAAGATTTCTTGGATGAGGCAACCCTTGTTTGTGCAGACCTATGAACTTCTACTGGCTGTGTGGACAGTGTGTCTACCATGGTCATGGCTAAGTTATCCAGAGTATCTAATCCAATTTGCTCCTGTGCTGGTGATTGCAATTCCTTTCACCTCAACCTCAGAATCCTCAGCTGTCTATACAACTTCATGTTTTCTCTAATCAATACCCTGTTTCTGTCCTTAATCTTGTCGTGCTTCTCTTTAAGGGTTTGGTTTGTTTTGAATAGCTCTGCATTTCTGTCAGTTAGGTATGTATTATCTTTTTTAATCACCCTTTCCAGGACTTCCATTTCGTAGATCTGTTGTAGGAGTTTGCTGATTTTTCACGATCTAGGTTTTTTAGGCTTACTTGAAGAGGGTTCTGCCACTGATGGACTGTGTGCCTCAGTATGAGTTGGTGAAGTTAAATTGGAGCAATATTCTTCACCCTGTTCATTCTACACATTATCCTATGTCTCAGTCAATTCTTGTTCTGGTTCTGAATCGCTGTAAGGTAGGTTTAAAGGATTGTTTCCTGTGGCAGGGTCCTTAGACTGTTCGCCTTCAAACTGCAGTTTTCTTTTGATACCTTTCTTCTTACCAGAGGATGATTTTATGGGATCTCTTAGTGGTGAGATACCTTTCCTTTTCCTATGACTTCTTTTGGGAGTAACAGTCTTTCTGCCACTGGTCTTCTTAGTATCAGCCTCTGGTGGTTTCTCTGTTTGGAATTCATTCCAGAAAAGAAAGAAACCCCAATCAACCTATTTCCTCTGCAGAGCTTCCTTGACAAGAAGAGTGATAATCCCTTGGTGAGATAGTCTTCCAGCCACCTTAGTAGGTTTGGATTTAACTTGTTTGTCCATTTCAGTAAGATTCTTGTGAAAATAGAAAGGTAGATTTATTGGTTCTCTACCTATGAAATGATTGAGAAGCTTAAAATGGTAAAACATTACTCTGTTATACCGTCCCTCACAGGTAATGTAAACAAAAATTGCCTTTAGCAATGCCTGCCACTGAGGTTCCAAAAAGGACATTGGAATATCCTTCTTCCAAATCAAGTCTTTGTGAATGGGAAACAAATATGTTCTGAATTCTATATTTGATGGCACTGTGGATTTAAACCAATAGTCTCCTATCCTCGGAAGACCTATAAACTTTGCTATAGAAGCTTCATCTATGATGAACTCTTCTTTCCCTATCTTAGCAGATCTTCCATCATATGCAATTGCAAATGCTTCACATTATGTGAATACCCCTGCTTGTTTAAAAAACTTTGCTACCTCTGGGTGGGCTTCCAAGTACTAAACCCCATCTACCTCTGACCTCAACACTGGCCCTGCTTTCGACATTGATCAATATTCTCTGCACCTACGATTATGGGAAATTGAGTGTCCAGGGAGACAAAGGTTCTAGAATTTAGGAACACAGAGGGTATAAATCAGGGAAGAACCATTGAGTGACACAAAATTTGGATCACCGAGCTCAAACACTAAACAAGTTTCCAATGACATTTTGACAGAGGACATGCCGAAGTTTTAGCTTTTCGGTGGCAAACTTATTTAAAATATGAACCAAGGCGAGTTTTGGAATTTCCTAAGAAGTCGCCCCAACTTAATTGACTCTTGAGCGATCCCTAGAATCTAGTGGCGCCTTGACTATCACCAGGGAAAACGGGATTAGGATCACTAGAAATACGTTCAATTGATGAAACTTTGAACCCGCAATTATCTCAGAAATCTTTGGAATTCAAAATGATATTGTATGAAGATTTAATGAGGGATTAACGAGATGATGATGGATCATGTACTTGCGAATGGAAATGGAGGGAGGCTTTGTGACCATCATGCATGAATTTCAGTGTGTTGGCAGCTAATTCACATTTTTCCATTGTCTTATAAGCTGCCTACACCTATGTTTTGCAAACATCAATTTTTCGTCTCAATTTTCTAATAAACGACATTTTCATTTTTTGTGACATTTACACATTTACCTTCGTTAAGTTTTCATGACTCTAAGAGTGAAAACTTCTCCTTTCGAAGTCGTATTTCGATCATTATCTAAACTGTCAATATCTCTTTTGTCATTATGCCTATTGCGCTTACCTTTTTGATCATTATACAACTGGCAAGATCCTCTAATCAGTTCTCATACTTCGATTGATTGTATGAATGGGTTTTATTGAGTTTGTAAGGCATTTAGCATTTGGATTTACACTTTATATGACTTGTCTGATCATTGATTCTATGAAAATGCATAAGGGTTATGATTAAATTTTTATATATATGTCCTTTGGTATAATCCTTATGTTAATCTTTTCATAACTTTTGTCTTGTCAACTATATGAATATTTTTTGGCACCTTGGTTAAACTTTTGATTATATGAAATGATACATTGGCGCATAATTGATTTTGGCTTTGATTGATAAGTCGGGTGTTTAAATACTATGGAATAACGTTTGCGCACATTGGTATACACATTTGATTTCATTAGTTGGGCACATGACTCGATGGTTGAATTACTATTATGGATTGAACAACTATGTAAATCGGCAGTTGTACTTCGATAATCAATATTTTGCATGGCAGACTCCACCACCTTCGCATGCTTGCATTTATGCTTATCCCTTTTTCTCGTTCATTTATGTTAGTTCAGGTAGCTCTGCTCCTGTGTGTGTTGGTGAATCCAAACCCTTCGTTTACCATGTGTTCGGCTCCATGGCACCAGTCGTGCAAGTAGAGCCCAATGGCAACCAAGCCCTGTTAATGTTTGACAATGCCTGTAGAGACCTGGAGGAAAATGGGTGGCTCCCCTTTATACAACGATTTGAGGGTTTTAACCTTTGTGTAGCACGACAGTTTTCCGTAACCTTCGATGGCTGTCGAGCCAAGGTGGGTGACATACAGTTAGAGATCGATGAGCAGTTTATCATCTCTGCTACAACGCTACCTGCCTCGGGACAATGTTGGTTTAAGAATTGCAAGGTTGAGGAAGTGCCATGGACATTGTTGTTTCTATCGCGCAAAGTCACCTCTTGTGACAGAGGTATGCCCATATCTATGCTCAAACCACGATGGCATGACTTATTAATTCTAGTCAAGTAGTTCGTGACCTGTGAAGGTCGATACAGACTTGTGTTCCTCTACCACCTGCGTTTTCTGATGATTTTTTATAGGGTATCCTCTAAACATGCCTTTCTACTTTCATCGTAGCCTGTATAAGATGTCGAAAAAGTTTAAGAGGTAGAAGGCTGACAACAGCCTGTTCCACCATGGGCTTACTAAGCTCCTCGTTGTTTATCATTTGAGTTTGCATGGTGATAGTTGGAGGGCTTTCATCGCCCGTAATGGCTTTGAAGACACCGACCCTGTATAGGTTGATAAACCTATGGTAATTGAAACCAAGGCCGAACCGCCTATACCCTCGCACCTCCTACTGCCTAAACCCTCGGCCGACCCTGTTGGTGGCTTACCCGACACTGTAACTAAGAGTGCAGAGGCTATTAAAAATCCTATGAGAAAAAATACCAAGGCAAACCTTAATGCTAATGCCAAAGGGAAAAGGAATGCCCGACTCATTTCGAGAATGGCCAGAAATAAACTGAAACCCTCTGCCAAGTCCAACCCTATAGTTTTGAGTGAGGATTTTGATTCTGATGTTGAATGTTTCTTGGCCAGTGAGTACTCCTACTCGCAGGGTTTATGTCCCGAGCCCCCTTATGATTTTGTATCGAACCTTCCCACTTGCCTAAAGAATGACCCTGACTACCCGGGTATTAAATTTCCTTGTGAAACCCTCAGTCATTTGTCCAAACCCTCACCTACTCTTTCTAAACCCACACAATCACCCTGTGACCAATGTGATTCATGGTTAGAACGATATTATATTGATGTTCCTATACTCCAATCGAAGATTCAATCACTGGAAGATCAAATTGCAGTGCTAACCAGTCAAAAATCCAAGCTCCAAGCAACAGATAACAAGCAAAAGTCAACCGATTCCATCTTGTTCAAAAACGTGGAATCAACCACGACCGTTGTCAATTCTAAATTGGCATAATCAAGCACCCTCATCGCTATACAGGTATGGTTTTGACATCGTTTTTGTTTTGTAAATAATCTAGATTGATATAATGATTTGAATTCAGTTTTTAAATAGCTCTGAATGACTCTGTTATAATGCGTGCATTCTATATATAGCTTTGTTTTGAATAAAAAGAAATTTCGATTCGATATGCGATCTGATCATTCCTAGTATAGCAATCGATAGATTTTGATTGGATTTTGTGATCTTCGTTTGGATTTGATTAATTGGTTTGGTTTATTGAGTTAACGAAATTAATAGTTTGTCTTTTACTGGATTGGTTTGTATCCAATTTGAAAAGGAAGTTTTTCATACTCAGTTTAGAACACAATCATGCTCGAATTTGATTTTGTTATAATGTTGTGGTTGGTGAACGATTTTATTGAGTTTGGTTGTTACGAATTTTCAACATGCTGTGTCCTATGATTTTCTAAATTGGAAAAGCAACTCTGTGCGATATTAATGGGAAACGAACTACTCCGTTTTTATAAAAATAATATGTTCATTTTAGTCAGTGAAGGTGTGCCCGAATCATAGAATGGATTCGATTCGTGACAGCTATGTTAAACCCCAACCAATTGATTCGTTTGATTGGAATGTTTTTGTTTTGATCAAAGTCGTTTTCCCATTTTGCCATAACAAATTATGAATTCTATTGCCGATCATTCGAGCCTGTTATGGTTTTATTTGAATTAATTTTCATGCCGGTTTGAATTGATCTATTCATGGCATGAACCATTTGCTATGTCAACACAATCATAACGATTGGAATGGTCTTGTCGAATTCATATTTCCTGTTGACAAGGCATCATAATAGTTGCTTGTCATTTGTTTTGATTATAATCGTTTCAATTGATATCAAAACGATTTCACAACTGTTGGACTCGATTGGTTATGAAATGAATTGATTGACTATGTTATTTTTACCAAATCCGGTTATGATTCGTTTGAATGTAATTGATCTTGCTTACCCCAGTTTGCAAAACCGAATGATCGGATACCTTGTACACACTCTGTTACACCTTGTTACGTTTTTTGTTTTCTATATTGTCACAACCATAACGAATTGTAAACGATCCTGTTCGATTGGATCATATCTCCTATTGGTAAAACGACATAAGATTTGTTTTTGTATTGATTGTATTGGATGTCAAACGGGTTCTCAACTGTTCGATTATGGTTCTGTTGACCCGATCTTGTGGTAACAAAAACACAACAGAGTATGCCTATATCTGTAGTCATTTAATTGATTGGGATCCTGTTTGAGTTCATAATGGAATAACGATTTCAATCTATGATTCATTCTCAAATAATTATTGGATTTCAATTAAATGGAATTTTTAAAAAGATTTTCGATTAATTTCAATGCTGATTCTGTATCTTTATTTAGACTAGCTATAGAATCAGAGGATTCTGTAGCTAGTCTATAGAATTAAATTTTCTATCATTTATTAATAAGAGATCCTTCTAATTTGTTCGTTTTTTGTCCTTTTCAGGTGAATTCGAATTGCATGGGATTTGATGGACAGACTAGAGGATATTTGGATGTTTTATTTTTATTTTTAGTTTCCTAGTTTAGACAACTTTGGGATATCTTCCCAGATCTTATGTAAACAGTTTTATAACTTCCATAGAGAGGTTTTACCCTGTGGAAAAACTTATAAATACTTATTATTTTTTGTAATAAGGATCATCCTCGCTTGTGGGAGAACTAGGATTATGGATATCTAATAGAGACTGAGACAGAAGTTGATGTTCTGCTATAGCTTTAGCTTTCATAATATCAATCTTTTGTTTCATGTTTATGTTATCAATTTGCATTTGATTAATGACTACTTTAGCTATCTTAGTCTTGTACAAATGATATGATTTAATTAATATGATCCATATATGATTTCTTCCAGTATTTAAAAACATAGCAATTACTTGATTCAGTTTATGAATGACAGATTTCTCTTCTTCATCAATTGGATTATTCTGTATAAGTCTTTGCATAACAGGTTTACCTAATTGTAGAGATTTATAAATCATATAATTGTTATGATTTTTATGTCTTGTTTGTCCTGTAAACAAACTCAAAGAACATTGCAACTATCGTTTACAAGAAGCTTCTGGATTATTCGGTGCGAGTTTACTTCCTTCGATCTGCTAGCGAAGTCATCATACACAGGGAAAATCTGGAGCATTCATCCAGGTTAGTTTACGATTATTTTCGTTAATTTTATTAGACATATTTGTAGTTTAGATTAGTAATTTAGTTTAAATTATTTTTCTGCCTTATTTCTGTTCATAAAATTATAAAAGAAATAAAAATATCTTTTACTGTCTTAGGGAAGAATATTAATGAGTTTTGCAGGTTTTATTTAAATATGTAAATTGTCAATATTGTACATTTTGTGAATAAGTTATATTGCAGTTAGCAGTTAGATAGTTAATTATAGTTAGTATAGTAGTAATTAGTAGATTATATAGAATAGTCAGATTAGTTTAGTTTGTTTTAATAATTAGTTTTAGTTTAGTTTGTTTAGTAGTTAGTTTTAATTAGATTAGTTTATTAGTTATTTTTATTTTAGTTTGTTTTATTTATTTTTAGTTAGATTAGTTAGTTTAAATTGGTTTTCTTTTATTTTCTTAGGACCTTAGATCGACTAATGGAGCCGCTAAACCTGTCAAGGTGGTTCATCCCAAATGGGTTGGGTTATTAGACAACCCCTGACCGGTTCCACTCTCTCAGTTGACGGACGGTCAATTTCGCCCGTCAACAAATGGCGCTAGAAGGAGGGCTGACTGACAAGATGGCCTTGTAGGAGCCTTTATTTTAAGTGTATTCAATTTCCTTCATGGCTCCCGAAATCACTATGTTGGAACATGCTTTCAACTTCTCATTACTTGATGTTTCCAACGAGACAGTCTCATGCTTGTCCAAACTCACCTTTGATGTTGAAGGAAATTTATCTGCTAAAGACCACCTTAACAAGTTTTGGTGCAAATGCATCAAACATGACATATCAGATTTAGGAGTTTTATGCAGACTGTTTTCTTTTACTTTTAGAGGTCAGATCAAACATTGGTTTGAATCCTTTCTGGCATGTCACATTTTTGATTGGTTTCAATTTGTAGATGAGTTTCTAGATGCTTTTCAAATTTATAATTTTGATCAATTATGTGAAGAATTTCATATTTCGTTAATCAACAAAGATTCATCTTCAGAAGGCTTTTTGACAAAAGTCTATCATATCCTATGTAAATTTAATCTCGATGACATGTCATTGACATTAAATATCTTCTATGATGCTTCCATCCCTTCCATCCAGTCATGTTCTGTTGGTGACTATAATTGCTTAATTAACTCAAACAATCAAGTGCTACATAAATTGTCAACCCAGGGAAGTCTGTTTATTTCAAAGATAACCACGCACTATATATGCTCAATTCCAAAAGCAACTTAGAGTTGTAGTAAAGGAAACTATATTAATCACACTTGCCTTGAATGAACTGAAGTTCTGACT
>CBVK0102526645.1:0-16661 GCA_900067695.1 Picea abies | reverse complement strand
CTGGTGTTCGAGTTACGTAAGGAGGTAGACGACCTCCACTTCCGGGTGCACTCTACCAACACCAAGGTGACGACCCTCCTCCATCTCCTGGCCTCCATGAGCGCGACCTTTCCTTCTCACCCGGGTGAAGGTTCCTTAGTGGAAATGCCCAGCGCTGCTACTCCGGACGGCAACACCACTCAGCAACGAGTAGACAGTCCTGGGATGGAGTGCACTCACAGTGAGACGGAAAGAGGTGCTTCTTCGAGCCGGCAATAGCAGATGGAGGCGCCAATGGCTGAGCGAGCGGTGGACAGTGCGAATACTGAGATGCTTTGGGACTCAGAGCCCACCTACTTAGAGGAAGAGCCGTGGCCAGGCAACCTCACCACCATGAACCAAGATTACCAGTCAGGTGTCTAATTATGTTTTAAAGGAAAATTATGTCAGTCTTAGTTAGTTATCTTATGAAATAAAGCTCTTACATGCTGTCTTCTTAGTCCTAGAACTGTTTAGCAAACTTGATAGGCTAGCTGGACGGGTTTCCCCTCTGTTGGGGCAGTCCAGTGAGGCCATATTGTCTATGGTTGTAATCTGGCACTTTCACCAGTTTTTTGAAGGTACTTAATATATTCTCTTCTTACTTAAAAAAAAAAAGAGACAAAGGAAAAGAAAAATGAGGGCATTTGCACACTCAAGGGTGTATTTCACCCAGAAATTTGAGTAATGTAAGAAGATGTCTCCAATAAATATTATAAACTAGTTGGTTGTATCAATAAAATGATAAGAGAGATACATATGAGAGGGTAGAAACCTCTATCTATAACAATAATGATGCAAAAAATAATAATTTAATAATTTTGTCACTAATTAAGTCACTAGCCCTGAATTGTATTAAAGCATTATTTTTACAAATATACATATGAAACCATTTAAGAATGTACAAATAAAATAACTCATGTACATAAAGTGTAATATGTACTAAGGATATTCTGGCTAGGTATAGAAGACTATTTTTATTTTGATATTAATTTTTTCTTTCTCTCATGCATATTTATAGTTATATTTGGTTACAAGGGTGGCCTCCCTTTTGGCTCACTAGGTTATTATAGTGTCTTATTTGACACTTCCACTACCCCATTTGTATTTAATTTTTGGTAACTCATTCTCATTTCAAGGTGGTTATCAGAGTTAGCTAAAGTTCTAGGTAATTTTGGGATGGTTGCCTCGGGTAGATGATGTTTCTTTTCCTTGTTTTAAGTTGGTCTAAATCAAATGTTTTCTCTCTCTATCCTACGATTTGTATTGTCCTTCATTATATCTCATTCTTTTTTAATTTTTTCTTAAGTGGACTTTTCCATGTCAAATGGTACATATAAGTAGAATATTCTTGTATTTGAATCCAATAATTTTCATGGTTTGTTCAACTTTTAGGATTGTATGATCTCAAAAGTTGTTATTCTCTATTTTCTTTTCAACATTGACACTCACAACACCTATGTTCTTGTTACACAAACTTAGGGGGTTTGATTTCAAATATGTTCCAAAGGATTAACCTATATTACTAAAATAAAATCTTGAACTAGGTTTACTAATGAGTTTGATGGGGTATTAAGCCATCAACCAGTATTCTATTGTCATTGTGGTTTTCCACTCCAACTGATATGGAAAAAAAGGGATGAGTTTGAATGCAAGTCTTGGAAAACTTATCATAATAGATAGCCCCCAAACCCAGCACATAAGTTGAAGGAAGTGATGAAATTATCAAAATAAATTCCTCTCCAACCTAACAACTAAGTTGAAGGAATTTCATGGTATACAATAAAATCCCAAACTTCAAAGCATGTATGACAACGAAACTTCCAAAAAAATAGAAATGGAACCATCATTTTTCGGTGACAACAATATCCAAGTTATTATTGTCATTGAAGTGGATATTGAAGAAACCCCTATCATTGAGATCAAAGTGTACCTCATGTTACATTACACTTTGGACACTATTGTCACTCATTTGATTATGACCAAGTTGATATGATGATTACAATAAATCATCCATTTGTCCATTAAGAATTCCCTAATGATGTAATCTTGGATGGCTAGTCTTCAACCAAAGAATTCCAATAAATCTCAATTCAACTTGGTCATAATCAAATTTATGTGAAAATCTGAATTCAACTAGTCTTCTTTTGAGAAATCCACCCTTCTAGTTATCTTGTTTCAATTTTTCCTAAAATATGATGGAAATTTTTCATACACTCATTTTTTGTAGCAAGTATCTTACAAGTGCATGATTTACATCTATAAGAAGATAGTTGTTGTGTTTCTACAAGTTGTTTATGAGAAATCAATTATAATATTTGTGTGTTTATATAGGTTTATATTTCAAAGAGTGATGAACCATGTCCACTTAGGATGGACATATCACCCCATTGCCAAGTATCATGTGTCAAGTTAAATATTATTTTAATGTGAATTTTTTTTATATTATTTTGGTTTAATTTAATGTTTTTGTACTAATAAAAATATTATAAATGTGTATGTAGGATCATTCATTTTTTTTTCCAGTCATCACTACCTCCATTTTTCCATTCACCACTACCCCCATTCCACACATCATTTTTCCCAGGCTACAAGGTAAGTCTAGTCCTTGGCCACCCTACCCCATCACTTGGGTTACCATTCCACCCCCCTAGGGTACTTCCACCCATCATACAACCTGTGGGGGTTTTTCACTATCCACCCCCACCATATTTTTCATCCTATCCATCCATAGTGGATGCACTCATATTCCAGGCACAAGTCCACCATGTTGCAACCACCATTATTGTTGCACCATTCTACCCTATTTTATCCCCCGCCATTTAATCCATTATGGTTGTACCAATTTTGTGACTAGTTCTCCCTCATGCATCCCCCATTACATCATCTGATGTGGCTATAATAGTCTACCCTACAACATATGTTTCCTTGGAGCAACTTGTACAAATGAGTGTTTTTCCTACGATCCAATATTTGTTGTTTCCTAAGTTATTTATGGTGAGACCATTCATTGACGATTAACATGAAAGGAATTTATTTTAGGAATTTTTTATTAAATTTCATGCTTTAATTCTTGTAACTGATGTAGGGTAGCATAACAAAGAGGTTAGGGTCATGGAGAAGGGAAACACCCTTTTGAATTACAATATTATCTATGATGAGTTTTCTTGGATTGAATTACAAAGTATCATTTTGTAATTGTGTTAATTCATTGTGGAAAAAAACTTATAAGAATTTTGTTTATTTGTCCAGTCTCTAGAAAGATGAACCACACCAAGATGCAAAAATACTCAATTTTTTATTTTGAGTAAGATGAGGAAGATAATCTTCCAGGATGCACCTAATAGTGGCGAGGGTGGAAGTGGTCAATGAGTGACTAATGAGTTCCATTTTGTATATATGGAACCAAATTTCATTCTTCCATGTTTGGGAATGAGGTGTCATTATGTATCTTGGGCATGATGTGCCATTTTGTAAAACATCTATAGTTGATCTAAAATTTCATGGCACATGTTCTATGAATTGAAGGAAATAGGATGGACTAAACATGTAAATAATGATGGGAAAAACCAATACTATAGCACGAATCTCCCAAGATTTCCTATTTGTATCACACAAGCTTATGGATGGAAATTTCATTGTAAAACTATAAACTCAATATTGAAGAAACCCTATTGAAGGATACAATCTCAAAGATATTTCCTCTTCAATCTGGTAATGTCAACTAATGTAACAAGAAATGGTATATAACACACAATATTGGAGTTAGTTTCCCACATTTCTCTCGATCCTTCAAAAAATCCATGGGTTTTCTTATTGTGAAAATGAAAATTTGCCCATTAAAATCCTAATATGTTACAAATCGATCTCCTCATCAAGCCACATGATTTACTCAACCCTTCACAATTGGATATGGTCTAGCAAAGGAATATTACTTGTGTTTAAGGTGTGTTATAGGTATAACCAAGTGGAAACCTGCAGAAACAAGAAGAAACCATGAGAAAACTAGTAAATAAGAAGTTACAACAAACAACAAATAAGGAATGAAGAAATGAGAGGCAATGGAATGATTTTGCCTATGAAAACCTAATCGATTTGATTCATAGTCTATTGGATGGTGAAAGGACACTTCCATCACATGGTATCACTTCCATATTCTATTGGTGTGTTGTTTAACATGGTATATACTCACTAGGCCTCCCATAACTTGGTTTGAATGCTTGGAATACCATTGCACTAGTTGAGAAGATGTACAAGGATACCAAGTGAGTGATGGGCTTCCTAGGAATTTACTAAAGTGGGTAAAATGTTTCCCAAATCAAAGGGAAGAGTCAAAATTGGGAACTTGGCAGATATAATATCATTCATAACCAATGATCTACTCTATATGGGCACATCACTGGCTTGGGAGGCTAGGAAGCGTCCCAAGTGAGCAATATGTTCAAACATGTGAAAAACTTTCCTTTGGAACTGGGAAAAGGTACTAGAATGATCAACCAAATGAGATCTACATTTCATGGTTAATAAAAAATAATTGTGAATCTAATACATTAAAAAATCCATGGTCTCCCATCAAATTCCTTTCTCGTTTGACTCTTTGGTGGTCATTGGAAGTGTCTTGGGGCTCCAATAATTTCACAATGATCCAAAATTTCATGAAAACACATGTGTCACAATTATCTAGATGTGAAAGAGAATATGGTATTAAATATCCATCCTAATAATCCTTTTATCATAGAAACACTCTTCAATAAATCCTCATGACAAATATTTAATGCCCACACTAAGTGAAAAAATTGAATTGTCTCTTATTGAGAAAAAAATCAGTTTCAAAGATCATCGAACAAAAGAATTTGCGAGCAATGAAATAATGGGAATGGGGTTCCCCTATCTATTTGTCAATTTTCACATGCAACTCTATGTGACTAATTTCCAGATCTGAAAATTGCTTCCTAGTGATCGAACTGTAAAACTGTAGTTGTTATCACTGAACAATTTTAGACTGAAAATTATTGATTGAAATTACATGAAATGGAAACACAAAATATCATAGATGAATCATCAACAAATATGAGACTCAATATTTATTTTCTTGTAACCTTATCAAATTCAAAAATCCTATGGGAAAAACTAACCCTCCCAGCCAACTCAAATATCACCAAATCTTAGGACAAAACCATCCTCTCCGCCAATAAAATTTCACCAAAATATGAGAACAACCTTGTCCTCCAATAACCATACAAATTAGAAATACCAAACCTTAGTAAATATCCTGGAAATATCTTATGCCCACAAATTTGTTGCAGACCACCTGTTTGACCTGTTGACGTTACCTATCATTTTGTACGAACCTGTACTTGCCCATAAAATATATATGGTTGTACATGCCTATTACCACTGCAACATGCATACGTACATGACTATTCCCACTACAACCCGTGTATGTACATGGTTTTTCCCACTAAAACCCATCTATGTATGTGATTGTTCCCACTACAACCTATGTACGTATGTGATTTTTTCCCACTGAAACCCATGTACATGCATAAAAACATGTATAGAAACTTCTATACGATTTTCTCCACTTGTACGGTTTATTCCTTCTTTGGTTGCCTCTCTCTCCCACATGTGTGGTGTGATTTTCCCTGCCAAGAACAAAAAATAGAAATTCCTCAACCCTAGGCCAGATTTTCCACCATGCATATTTTCCCTTCATTGAAAATCACCAAGCCTCTTAGCACACGTGTATACTCACTTATGCTAACTCAACCCTTCACCGTATGAGAAAATGTCACAACGACCTCTTTCCTTTATATTCAAGTCCAATGAGTGAGTTTAGGCACCCCTTATAAACTCAACAATTAATTAGAATATTTTATTCCTTTTTGTGGGTGTGACACCCCATCACAAGCCCACAAATCCCATCAACTTTCCCATGATCCCCTAGCCTCATTCTGGGTTTGATTTCACTGAAATGAAAGGTTAATATGGTGTCAATGATATTCCCACAATCTTGACACCCCAACCTCTTGTGGGAATACCTCCTAAAGCTATAATAAACAATAGTCCCTCTTAGTGATGGAGGTATCCCATTCATCATCATCTAGATGTACCTATGTCTCCCACACTAGAAGAGACTATGTATCCTCTACCAAAACTATACTCCAATCCTCCTTACATAATGCTCCCTTTTTCACTGAAACAGATCCTACTCTCCATTCCTCCTCACTAGCAGCATCCACGATCACTGAAGAAAATCCTTTTGTGCAATCTACCTCACTAGTGGCTCCCTCTTTGATTGAAGAAAATCCTACTCCCTTGTCTTCCTGATTGTCTACATCCTCTATCATTGTAGAGAAACCTACTAAAAAAATTGAATCCTCCATGGAGGGCACACAACTCCTAGAATCATCCTTCCTCTAAACCTCATGTTTTTCCTTCTCAACCCATGACACCTTCCTGCCAGTCCTGGAAGATGCCTCTCTCCCACCTGAACCTGAGGGAGAATTCCTTCTAAATGGATGACTCTCCCTTTGATCCCACTGACTCCCAATGATATCAGGCTCCCTTCGTATACTCCCTATCAAATTCCCTCTAAATGGATGACTCTCCCTCTAAGCCATCTTCTCCCCTTGTTGGTGTGAAATTGGAGACTGTGGTTCTCAAAGGTTACCAACAAAGGTACCATTGTAGTCTAGTTGCACTGGCATATTTAACCTTCCACAAGGGAAGGATGACTCACCCGAAGTGATACTAAGACTTGTGTGATAAAGTGAGTTAAAGAGGACACACCATCAAGCCCATCACATTACAGTAAAATTCCATACTTAAAGGTAAATATATGGTAACATTGAAAGGATTAGACCAGTAAAAGAATTAAACAATCCATGTTGTGAAACATTAAAGTAAATACATACATCATGTATGTTGTTTAAAAAACAACACAACTAGAAATTACGCAGAGAAGAAAATATTACACAATAAAGAAACCATGCATTCATCCACATATTGACAAATTTTTGGGTGCCCAAATAATCCAGCATATATTATCTTATCACAATTGATCATACATGGAATTCGTTCCTTTCTATAAAGACTTATACAAATGAATTAGTAATGAGGCACCTAATCTCAACTCTGAAACTATGCGCAGTTGGAACTCTGCTCAATAACAAAAATACCCAAAAATGCCACAACAACAGGACAACAACAACAAAACCAATGGAAAACCTGGAACAAAAACTTAGGACAGGACCCCAACCCATTACATAACTCCATGCTTTACAATTTTTCCATGGGGCTTATTGGCTTCTTGATTCCGTCGTTATGCTTTCTTGATTCTGCTTCCTTCTGACATGCACTCAAATGTTCCATATCTTTCCGCTGCTTTTCCCAATTGACTCATCACTCTTTTTCCTTGTTGGCACAGTGGTAGTTAGTTTTCCCCCACTTAGATCCACTACGAGTGTGCTATATTGTTTTGCAAAACCTTTATCTATCCACAAAACTTGGCGGTCTTCAAAACGAAGGGCCCAACAAGCCGCGACCACAATCCTTGACTCGTCATGTATCAACCTTCTATTGGCTTATTGTGGTCGTCTTCAAATGGAGGGAAAACCTTCGAAACAATGGCAAGGGATTTCTCACAAAATTTTAACTAGTGTACCTAAATCGAGGAACCCACAACAAATCGAGGCACCTGCAAAAAATTACCACGCGACGTTGATGTTAGGTACCTCGGGCTTGGTAGCCAACAGAGCATTCCACTTTGTTTCAAAAAAAGAGTCCATCTGCTGAAGTGAAATGTACTATACTTGAATTGTAGTCCTGAAATACTAGAGTGTTTTCTTCGCAGCTTTGTTAACTTCATCCATAGCATCCAGGAGCTCATCCTCAGCTTGGATCTCAAAAAAAAAATCTAATTGCTCTATAGGGTAGGCGAATGGACTCTGAATCCATGCATAACTTGATTATGTACTTTTGGTGGAAGCATGGAAAGCACCGCTATATGTTCCAAGTAGAGCTCTAGGATGGCCCTACACTATTGTGGGTCTTGTAGCATTGGTGCCACTTTATCTTTGATGGAGGTCATGTTGTGTGTCGACTGTGTGTCATCCTAGGAATCCATCAACTCATGCTTTGTTTTATCCTAGTATTTTGGAGGGTCCTCATCCATTAGACCTCATGTATCAGGTCCTTCCTCTAGATGTAAAGGGAAGTTCATTTATGGGATTGAGCCCAAGGTGACTTAAACCTTCAGAATATGAGGAGAATTGGGTGGAGATGGAAAGGGGGTACCTATAGTGGTGTTGGGGTTGGAAGAGTCGAGAAAGATAATATCATTTTGGGTATGGACTGGGAGGATGGAGGCATGATCAAACCATTGATGTTCCCACCATTATGTGGGTTGGTGGCCTCTTCGATGATAGTAGTAGATTGCGGTTGGATTGGAGGGTCATCAATAATATGTGTGATGGTGGGTGTGGATGTTGAAGTGAAAGAAGTGGGATTTTTAATGCGTGGTCATGTTGGAGTGATGTGGACTTGCAGTGGAATGGAGGAAAGTGGGATGGCCTTAGTAATGAGAGAGTACACAATGGGTTGGGAGGGGGATTTGGTACACAACTTTTTCCATGGAGAGACAGAGATTAGTACCTCCTGAAACTGCTTACATGAGATATGGGTGTCATCGGGATTGGAGGAAAAGTGTATATGAATTCTTCTTCTTAGTGATGCTTCCCCTTCTTCTTCCTAGACCTCTTCCTCTAAGGTGGTTGGCATGTGGCCTCTCTTGCTTGCACTAAGGCCTGCACCTAATGTTTTAGCTGGGGAAGACCTTTGTGAAATGGCCAATAGGGTGTAGGAAACACATGTCAGTGTCTCTTCCCTTAGGACCCATAGCCATCCTCTGACCTCCTTTTCAAATTCCACTTCATCCAGGTAAAATGGCAGAGGAGTCATATGAAACAGCGTTGGTGCAACATCCAACAACTGCACAAACGTGTGGTCATGATTCATACTGAACCAAATGTGGCGAGTACGTTTGTTGAGGATCACTTGCAGAATCATGATCCTCTGGGTTGTGGTGACCATCTCACTCATCCAGGTAAAATGGCAGAGGAGTCATATGAAACAGCGTTGGTGCAACATCCAACAACTGCACAAACGTGTGGTCATGATTCATACTGAACCAAATGTGGCGAGTACGTTTGTTGAGGATCACTTGCAGAATCATGATCCTCTGGGTTGTGGTGACCATCTCACTATGCCACCATGCAAAGATATCATTGTTCTCGGCAACATTTCTAACCATATTTTGAGCATGCCAAGAATTGAATAACTTGGCAATGTGAGGATCTAACCCATGAGCAAGTATTTGGTCATGGGGAGGCTTCCATTTCCACATCGCAAAAGCGACAAGAACATATTTGTAAATTAAATAAATGGTTCACTCATGGACGTCTACATAGGCCTGCAACATATCTTGGAGAAGATACTGGAACCAGTTCATCAATGTGTTGTTCTTGGTGAATTTGGCCACCTCTATGGCATCTAGCGTACACTTGTTCTTCGTGAATTTTTTCATCACATTACCAACGATGAGGTAGCAGGCACAAAGGACCTGTGTATAGTTAATGAGCTCTATCAGAATGCCATGACCTCCTCAGAGAGTGCCATATATATCATAGAGGTTTAGCATACCCTTTTTCCTACCATACTTCTCAAACCCCTGTAATTCGTCTGATACATTTTGACCTATCATGGACAAGCCTGTCAGTTGGTGGATGTCTTCAACATGTATTGTCCAGCCACAGGGTGTCATTATGGACTCAATTGATTAGGAATTTAGTTCATTTGGAGACTTCATCGGTGGTTCAAAAAATCATTAAGTCTTATAGATTCATGAGTGTGTTGTCGCGTAGGGGTAGGATTGGCTACTTCCATTTCCACTAGAACAAACTATCTGGTAAGGCGGTGTAGTCTTAGAAGGTATGAATCACCATGGAAGGGTATTGGGAAGCATCAATGAAGTTTGTTTAAAATATTCATGTTTGTTTCACCTTGCTATGGAGATCATCTAAAACTTTGACTCAGGGGTTGATGAATTCATCCAAAACAACAATTGTAAGTTGAGTAGGGGCTTTGGGAACAGATCCCTGACTAGAGGTGCAAACCATGCTAACATAATTTTGGCAGTAGACAAAGTGAATAGAGGGATGGGTCCATGGACATAAATTCATAGATATCTCACTCGACGCCATAACTAAGTATATCATTAGCATGATGAAACTACAACAATATCGATTTGTCGGCCAAAGATGTTCTTATACAAAAAAATTGGAGGGTAACGCAATGACCATGCATTGGATAATACAAGGTGACAAGAGTGGGCATTAATGGTCGACTCAATCCTTTGAATGCGACAAAATCCACAATGTTTTTTTGGAAATTAAATACATAACCAAAAATTTGGTAACAAGATGGTAAATCAACTCAGGGAAGTAATGAGCACGAGAGCAGTGAATTGAAAAAAGGATGGACAATTTTTACTATTTAAGTGACTATGACAAACAGAGATGTAATTACGAGTAAAAAGGTACTAACAACTTTTAGTGACCCATGTGATGACACAAGGCCATAAAATCCAAATGTCAGTAACATTAAGTATGAGATGATTTGACTGTGACCTCCCCGACCACAAAGTGAATATCTAGGTTGGATGAATTGGATAGGGAAACAAAACACTAAGACATGCAAACAAATAACACATCACCATTTATTGACAAAAAATAAAACATATACAGGAATGGAAATCCTACTTACTAACACACTCCCCAGAACAAGGAGCATAACGAAACTGTAATTACACAGTAGCCAGGTAGGGATTTAGGTGTGTGCCATTCACCCAACTAGTTTGAATAATTCCATCTATTTTCACTAATTTGATAGTGCCAAATTCACAGGTCTCTGCAACTATAAAAGGACCAAGCCAGTGCATTTGGAGTTTTCCCAGATGTTTCTAATACTTGTTGGACCAAGCCAGTGCATTTGGAGTTTTCCCAGATGTTTCTAATACTTGTTTTCATATAAGAGCACGAATTCACCTTATGCAAATGATTTACGCTTTATATGTCGATTGTGACAGGCCTTTTTTAAGGATTTCTCCATAGTTTGATAAAAATATGCTAAGAACCTAGCTTCCTCGAGTTCCAACAGTTCCTCCACCCACACAACAGTAGATTCATCCTCAGTCATCTTGGTAGCTTGAGAAATGAATAGACTTGGGGTGAGAAACGAAGTTGACACAACTGCTTCTCAGCCATATACCAGTTGAAACGAGGTATACATGTTTAATCATTTTGTGGTAGTCCTATATGCCCATAACACATCCCAGTCATCCCAATTTGTGAAACAAACCTTAAGCAACCCCATCTCCAAGATTTTATTAAATACTTCCATTGTTCCATTAGCCTGCGTATGGTAGGGATGACTCTTATGATGTTGAATAAAACATTCTTTAGTAAGGGTCGTTATAGTTTTACTGAGAAAGTGGGCTCCTTGGTAATTATTCAAGATCCAAGGACAACCAAACCTGGTAATAACATTCTCAAAAATAAACCATCCTGCGGTGGTCGTAGAACGATCCTGAAAAGGCTTTGCTTTAGACCAACAAGTCAGGTAGTCAATTGCAGTAATTATGAATCTATCCTTTGAGTGATTAGCTAGAGAATTTATCAGACTGGTGAAATCAACAACCCATTTTTCAAAATCTTATAGTGTGAAAACAGGGTGTAGAGGCAACTCATCCTGGCACAATGATTTTCCCACTCTCTCACATATATCACAGGACCAAGCATATTCCTTAGAATATTTAAACACTATAGGCCACCATAGTTCTTCCTACAAGATATTTCTCATGGTTTCCTTTCCGCCAATGTGTCCTCCTATAACTCCACTGTGACATTCCCATATAATATCATGTATTTCATGGTCGAGCACACAATGCCACAATATATTATAAAATCCCAATTTGTAGAGTTGGCCCACAATCAGTTGATAATATTTTGCACGAACCACTAGGTTCCTCTTTTGTGTTGAAGAATATATTTCTGGCATAGTACTAGTAATCAAGAATAGGGAAATGTTCGAAAAATAATCAGGAATGGCCTCAATACGAAAAAAAAATGCATCTGGGAGTTGGTCATCTATAGGTCCACCACTTTCTCTAGACTCTAGGTGAGACAAGTGATATGGCCCAATATTTAACTTGTCAAGATTAACAACAACCTCAAAAGAGAACTCCTGAAACAATAGAGACCACCTACAAATGCGACCTTCTAGCACAGGTTTGTTCACCAAATACTTCAAAGAAGAATGGTCAGTAAAAAACTTAAAATGACTTCCAAGAAAATAATTCCTAAATTTTTGTAAAGTACACACCATACCCAAACTTTCCCTTTGGGTTATGGTGTAGTTGTGTTTATCTTGGGAAATTTTTTGATTGGTGAATTATATAGGATGGTCCAAGTTTTATTCCCTTGGTTGCACAAGAATAGCATTGACCGCAACTGCAGAGGCATCGATATGTACATGAAATTCAATTTTCCAGTTAGGATAAGTCAGAATGGGTGCAATGTTTAACTTTGCTTTTAGCAGGTCAAATTATTTATCATAGTTCTAAGGACAATGAAATTCCATATATTTCTTCAGTAGTTGTTCCAATGGTGTGGTTATGCTCATTGTGACCCCAGATAAATTGACAGTAATATCCCGTATTTCCCATAGTCGTTCGCATTTGTTTCATAGTGGTGGTAGGAGTGATTGACCAACACTCCCTCCCTACAAACAATATGACCTAGAATATTCTCAAAGGGTACACAAAAAATGCACTTTCTCATATTAAGGGAAATCTATAGTTGTTTGTAGCGGTCTAACATCAACCGTAATAGACCAATGTGCTCTTTAAGAAACTTGTGAATGAAATTGTGGAACGTTGCAATGACTATCCAAGAAAACACTATTGAGGAATTCTTAAGCCCAAAAGGTAGCATTATGTGCAAATAATCCCCACTCAGTAGTGAAAGTAGTCTTCTTCTTATCATCCTTGGCAATTCAAACCCGGCGATATCCAAAGAACCCATCTATAAAGGAATACGTCTCATTTCCCTCTACTTGATCCAATACCTCATCGCTAAAGGGGGTGGGAAATGGGTCATGTACACAAGTAGCATTCAAGATTCTGTAATCCACACAAACTCATATATCATCCGTACCTTTCTTGGTTTATATCATGATAGGACTAATCCATTCAGCCTTATTGACAGGGAAAATCATCCCAGTTGTGAGCAGTTTGTCAATTTCCTTCTTCACTTTCTTTCTCTTTAACTCAAGGATTAAGACGATAGAGCCTATGCTTGATTGTTCTTGATCTAGGCCTTAACTCTATCTGTGTCTCCTCTAAATATCCCTTAATACCTTTTGATTCTGAAAAATTGTAGGAAACAGATCCTCATATCCCTGCAACAGAGCATCTATCTCTATCACAATTTTTTCATCCCAATAGTCTCCAATGGATGCTAGCTTAGGATGCTCATCAGTTCATATATTGAATTTCCACAACTTCAATGGTTTGGTATAGGAAATATGGACATCATTTAAGATAGTATCTTTAACCTACCTAGACCCTCTAGACTCCTGAAATGTTAGATGTCTAAGGTCCTAAGATCATCAGGATCTTCTCAATCTCTATCAACAGTAAGACAGACCATAAGTAGTTGAGAAGAGGATGGGTAAATACTATGATGAATGTATCCTAACTCATGGATCCTTGCCCGAATCACTCACCCCTCATGCGCAAACGGTTTTACTCTACCATTTCAACCAAAGGAACCGATAACATTCCTTCCTCCACCAGCAAGATCTCCATTCACAACGGAATTTATCTCAGTAATTTCCCTTGGGATCCCTCATAAAATAATGCTTTTGCCTTTGAGAATGACTAGTAATTTTCTGTGTAAAATTCAATGATGCATCCTTCAAGGGCAGTTTGGACCCAAAATTCCACAGCTCGAAAAATATGGTGATCCAACTTGTGAAGAGCATTTAGTCACTCAATAGTCAAATTGAATATTTTCTTGATGTGTTCTTTAAATTCTATGGCTTCCTACAACTGGTTGAGCCACTGGTAGACCTCTTATTGGAATCATATCAAAAATAAATCATATTGATCGTTGGTTGGTTTGGAATAAAAGACTATGTCCTTCAAAGGTTTCAAAATTTTCCGTCGTAACTCATTTTATTGAAATATGAACTCATGACACCTTCTTTCCCACCATTTTTCAATGTCATCCTTAAATATGTGATGTTGCATCCTCTAAAAAATAACTCAGAGGTCAGGTCCCAATAACAAAACCATTTTTTAACGCAAAATTGGAGATCGAGGTTCTCAGAGGTTACCAACAAAGGTATCGTTGTAGTCTAGTTGTGTTGGAATATTCAACCTTCCACAAGGGAAGGAGGTCTCACTCAAATCACTACCGATACTTATGTGACAAAGCGAGTTAAAGAGGAAAAATCATCTAGCCCAGTGCATTACAATACAATTTCATACTTAAAGGTGAATATATTGTAACATTGAAAGGCTTAGACTAGTAAAATCATTAAACAATCCATGTTGTGCAACATTAAAGTAAATACATACAGTACAGAAGTTGTTTAAACAACAACACAACTAGCAATTACGTAGAACAGTAAAAATTACACTGGAAAGAAACCATGCATCCATCGACATATTGACAAATTTTTGGGTGCCCGAATAATCTAGCATATATTATCTTATCACAATTAATCATACATGGAATACATTCCTTTCTATCAAGACTTATACAAATGAATCGGTAATGAGATACCTAATCTTAACTTTGAAACTTTCCATAGTTGTAGTTTTCCTCAATAATGCTCAATAACAACAAAACCCAAAAACCCCACAACAACAACAAAACCAATGGAAACCCGGAACAAAAACTTACAACAGAACCCAAACCCATTACATAACTCCATGCTTTATAAATTTTCCATGGGGATTATTGGATTCTTGATTATATTGTTACACTTTCTTGATTATGCATCCTTCTGGCATGCCCTCGAACATTCTAAATATTTTTCATTGTTTTTCACAGATGACTCATCACTCTTTTTCATTGATGGTGCAATGGTAGTTATCTTTCCACCACTTGGATCCAATGCGGGTGTGATATATTGTTTTACAAAACCTTTATACATTCACAAAACTTGGCGGTCTTCAAACAAAGGGCCCAACACTCCCTCTGAACCTCTTGACCTCCTTTGAAGTCTAATCTCCTCTGATCTATCCTAGGAGGCTACTTCTCCCCATTGGATCTTGAGGGATGACTCCCTCTGAATTTTGGCTCCCTCTGAGTTGGAACTACTGGTGGGGATACTGCCTCATCACTGGTGGAGATACCTTCTCCCTTTGTACCTCTACTATTGTTTGAGCCACCTGCCTCACCACTAGTGGAGCTTGGACTTCACTTCCCTCTTCTTGTGGAATGCCAAATCTACTAGATCAGTCAGACTAGAGACCACATCCTCAACATACTCTTTGAGTTCATTCTCCTCCAACAAGATAAGAACACTATCCTTCCAATCCGAAATTTTGTTTCCCCTTCCAACCTATCCTCAAGCTTCAATGTGTTCACTATCTTGTCCTGCCAGAACAAAATAAGAAATTTGCAACCAACTATAGCAGTTATGTGTCTCAAACATGATACCCTTCTCTTCAAATCCGAAGCTCTGATTCCATGTCAATTTTCACATGCAACTCTATGTGACTAATATTCAGATCTGAAAATTGCTTCCTAGTAATCTAACAGTGAAACCCTAGTTGTTATCACATAACAATTTTACACTGAAAATTATTGACTGAAATTATATGGAGCGAAAACAAAAAATATCAGAGATGAATCATCAACACATATGAGACACAATATTTTTGTTATTGTAACCTTATAAAAATAATAAATCTTGAGGGAAAAAACATCCCTCCCATCCAACAAAAATATCACCAAATATGAGGACAAAAATGTCCTCTCATCCAATACAATTTCACCAAAATCTAAGAACAACCTTGTCCTCCAATAACCATACAAATAAAAAAACCAAACCTCAGCAAACATCATGGAAATATCTTATTCCCACAAATATATTGTAGGACACCTATACAACCTGTTGACATCACATGTCAACATGTACGAGCCTACACCTACCCAGAAAACTATGTACGGATGTATGTGACTATTCACACTGCAACCTACATATGTATGTGATTGTTTCCACAATAACCCGTGTATGTATGCGATTGTTCCCACTGCAACCTTTGTACATACGTGATTGTTCCTACTGCAACCCACATACGTATGTGATTGTTCCCACTAAAACCCACGTACATGCACAAAAACATGTCGGACACTTTTGTATGATTCACTCCACTCGTACAATTTCTTCCTTCTGCGACTGTTTCTCTCTCCCACATGTGTGGCTTTATTTTCCCTGCCAATAATAGAAAATAGAGAGTCCTCAACCCTAGGCCATATTTTCCACCATGCATAATTTCCCTTTGTTGA
>CBVK0102526569.1:0-34479 GCA_900067695.1 Picea abies | reverse complement strand
ATTTCTGCAATTAGGGTTACATTCTCTTGGTTTCTTGGATGAAGTAAGTGTATTTATGTAATTTATTTTCACGCTATTAATGTTTATGGTGAAATTTCTATCTGTTGCAAGGAATCTTGTTTGGTGAAACCCTAATAGAGGAATATAAGTGTTTCTTCCTCTCATAAGGTTGTATTTGTCTAAAATTTGTTAACTGTCCTTGCTAGAGTTAGAACCCTAAAGCCCTAAAGTGATATCACTTTATTATTTTAGCCCTAGACTTTTGATATTTGACCTAGTTGAAGCTACAAGAAGGGAGGAACAACTTCTAGGTCCCAAATGTGCTTGCACCCTAGAAGTTATTCTCCTCAAGATATAATACCTAAGGCCCAAATGTGCTTGCACCTTAGGATTTAGATCCTACCTCTTTGTTTCAAGTAGGCCAACATTCAAGCCTAGTTTCATTTGAAAAAGACTCAATATCCCTTAAAGGCATTAGTCTTAAAGAATTCTCATGGTGAATTGATTGATGAACTCACTCTCTCAACTCTCTCAAGATTTCTACTAACTATACTAACACTAAATTTTGCAAACTCACTAAATAACTTGTTGTTTTTGTGAAAGGTTTTCTACAACCATCTAAATTACATTAATTTGTTGCATACACTAATCTATTGGTGACTTAACTCATTTAGAAATTACCTTCAACAATTGGATAATATTCTATTGGATGTATGCTTACTTTTCATGGCCAATTGTGGAATTTATGAGCACTTATTATTATTTCTATTACAAATTACTTATTGATGTTATAAGACTATTTCATTGTTTCAATTTGCAAAAAAAATAGAAATCTAACTTTTCTATTGTCTAAAAGAGGTGTTTATTGCATACTTGAGCTTGGAAATTGTTACATATATGTTGTAAAGTGTTCTTGTTCTAGGAAGGTATCAAATCATCTTAAAACCTATTCTTTTCCTTGACCTAGACCAATCTTTCAGTGATCAATATAGGGGGTAGTAGGCTTGGATAATAAACTTTCTATTTTATCCCTTGAGGTCACCAGAGAAGCCTCCCTTTTGGTGGACCTCTTCCATCACTAAGGTCACCAGAGAAGCCTCCCTTTTGGTGGACCTCTTCCATCACTAAAATTATGGAAGTCCTTACTAAGGTGATAGTGGTAGGTTCTTCCCTAGTTACACAAGATTTGGGAGTCTTTTGTTGGGATTTGTGTAAGTAACAATACTATGATAAAATTTTGGCGTCTTTGTCGAGGAGCATTGAGTCATTCTCCTTGATGACATATATTTGGTAAACTTTCTCTCAAAGCCCTTATTTTACCTGGTGACTCCACTAAGGGTAGCTCCCTCACCTTCCTTTTGACGATCCTAGAAGGACCATCTGGAGACTCCAAAAAGTTCAAGGAGGTACACAAACCCTATTAAGGCCTACAAGAGAAGGCCTTCTCACAACTCACCTGTCATAAAATCTGTGTTTGGTGGAAACCTTCCTTTATATACAATGGAGTTGAAGCAATGGGAATCCAATATCTTTAGGCATTTAGACATGTCTATTATCCCGAGATACCCTGAAGCAATGGGAATCCACTATCTTTAGGCATTTAGACATGTCTATTATCCCGAGATACCCTCAACATATTCCTCCTAAATACAAAAAATGGTTGCCCAAATTTTTCTATAATGATGTGACTATTGTTGAAGAGAGTATGAGTAAATTTTTGGGATTTCTTCCAACTTAACCCAGTGAGTGATGATGTTGAAGATTTAGTGATGAAACCTTTCTCATCCACTCTTACCAATAATTCTAGGAGGTGGTACAATTATCTCCCTAGAAAGAGTATCAAAACCATGGATCAACTTGAGGATACCTATTTTAAAATATGGAGTACCAAAGAGGATCCCAACTTGTTGTTGATGTGACTTACAGAAATGAAAACGATGGAGAATGAAATCGTTAATGAGTTTCATACCAAGTTTGAAAGGTTTCTTCAAAAAATACCTAGCAAGCATCACCCTAGAAAATATTACCCTCTCTTCCTCTACATCAATGCTTTCCCAGGGCACTTTGGGTACTTTCTCAAGGACAAGGGTCTGAAGACCCTTGAAGAAGCCCAAGAAATGCCTGCAAGAATTGAAGCTAATATTTCATCCTATAAGGTAGAACCTTTTTATGCCCCAAGAGCCAAGGCTGAAACCAAACCAAGAACATTACACAATGTTGAGCCCACTCAATATGTTAGTGCTCCATGGGTGCAAAGTACTGAAGAAGCAATAAATGACCTCACCAATAATCAAAATCTAATGATGAATAAGACCATCAATTTAGAGAGATCACAAAAACAAGCCACTATGCCTCCTTTCAGGGGCCAACCCCAAATATTAGGCTAAAAACTAAAACCTAGGGCTCCAAATGAACAAAGGGTCCCCAACACTCTAGATACTTCAAATGTCATAAGTCAAGAAGAGACTCCTTGGTTCTTACCTTGGAGGGATTCACATTGGGAACATGAATGCCCAAGGAGTAATGGGGAACTTGACCATATGAATGCATTTGATACCATAAACCATATTTTTTCGTATCTCCCCAAGTGTGCTTCAATATTACACTTGAAAAACTTGAGGAAGGAAAAATAGAAGAAACCAAGTGGGATAGGATGGAGATCATAAACAAAATGGATGAGGAATCAAGGGAGAAGCTTAGGAAAAATGAATTACAGGTATACACAAAACGAAGAAGTGCACCTCAAGCTCCTTCCAATGGCCCTAAGCTCCCTCAACCAAAGAATCCTCCACTACCAACAAGAAATACCCTTCCTAGTTCCACTTTTCCAAAGAGTATTGACATCAACTTGAATATTGACATAAATAATGTCTTGGAAAATATCAATGTACCTATACCTCTAACAGAGATCATTAAGATTCCTTCGATGAAAAGAAAATTTGAGAAGATCTTTAGGGTACAATATGAGCCCGTAGACCCTCCTATAATTCTTCAAACTAACCATTTTAGACCAGAATATGGCGATCACCCACCTTTCTTCATCTCCTTACAAATGAAAAATAAATTCTTGAACGATTGTATGCTTGATTTAAGAGCGGGTTCAAATGTCATGGCCTTGAAATTAATGAGAAAAATAGGTTTGGAAGGCATGAGGCCTTATAGAAATGTCTGTGGCATTGAATCAAGGGCCATTCCTACACATGGTGTAATATAGAATGTAAAGGTCCACCTTGACCGATATCCTGAGAGAGTTTTCCTAATGGACATTGTGGTCATAGATTTCCCATATGTTTGGGTAATGCTTTTGTCTAGAAATTTTTTTGCAATGTCAGGTGGTACTTTATAGATGGATTTGACCTATGCTACTATACCTATAGATGATGAAACTAATTCCCACCTTCCAAACTTACCAATGGAAAAGGATCATGTTGTAGAAATTGACCTTGAATATAAAACTAAGGATTCCTTGGAGAAACTCCCTAAGAAATTCAAGGAGCCCCTTCTGGAATTTTTCCCATATGACCTTCCTTTCACTTAAGAAGAAGATATTAATGATATATAAGGGAATAAAATGGAAGGTTACCAACAACAACTAGACATGTACAAAGACAAAGAAATTGGCTCTGTCAAAATATTGAAGAAAGATGATAAAGGATTGTTGATTAGATCGAGCCAATATGATGTTCTTATAGTATAATCCCACCCCATCGAAATAAGACATTAGGGTAATACAAGAAACAATACAAGGAAGGGCCAACCCAATACACGAAAGGAGTTTGAGAAATTTTTGTTGGGTCCCTACAAGATTCAAAAGAAGTATGTCAATGATTCCTACTACCTATCCACATTGAAGGGAAGTAGGCATCCACTACTAGTTAGTGGGTCCCTTCTAAAGCCCCATCATGGGAAGAGACATGACTTATCGAGCTAACATAGATTTTGGTAGGTAGGTTAGGGGATTACATATTGCATTGCATTTGTATATATACTATTGCATCATGCATTCATGCTAGTATAGTATTTCACTTTCCTATGTATATGATGCATTTCATTTGTACATAGTGAATACATGTTAGAAAATTTCATTTAATCATTAAATATTTTTTCTTTATCATTTGTAGCTAAGGAAAATTTTATTTTCATCATGGTTTTGGATTTATCATTGACAACCAGTGGATCATATCCATTGGCAGATACTTCTAAAGGGTGTTGTTGGTTTAAGTGGGTGCAGGATTGCAGGTCTTGGACAACTAGATATGTTTAGGTTCTCATGCACTCTATGGTGAGCACATGTCCCCATGTTGGAGCCAGATGTTACCCCCATTCCTAGGGGTAACTAGAGGAGCTCATGTCTCATGGCCCACAATGGAGAACATGATCCTGACCATGATGATGATAAACATGTCCACAGATGGAAGCCCCAAAACTCCCTTCATTCACCTTTATAACTACAGGTCAACCAAGGCTCATCACATTCAAGCAACCCAGAGTATGGGAGATGGTAAACCATCGTCACCATGATGTATGTTAGTCATTCTTTTATGAAAAGTGTTGTTCTTAATTTGTTAGGCATGGGGATGAGGATATTTGGTTGAAGTTGGATAATGGATCATTGGTATGGGGAATTGTGTCAGTGTCCTTGTTTCACCTTGGTCGTCAACTTCTATGCCCTAGTCCCATGTTGTCATTTCCCAAGGAAAAGGGGTACCACTGGGGGGGCCTCTCAAGGGTAATGATTTGTTCCCTACCATACTTAACACTTTCCATATTGGAGCCTCTCATAGTGTACTAAACTTCGACAATGGGTCATATTCCAGTCTCTCATGAGAAGAGGGGATGAAGGCCGAGAGGTTGTTTTTTCGTTGCTATGAAAATAATAAGAAAATTATGTTAAAGAAAGAAAGGTATGACAACAAAGAGAACCAATAAAAGTTGGTCCAAAACTTGAGCTTTACACTTTCAATGCTCACCCCGGTCCAAAAAAATGCAATGTTAATGGCTTGAAACCTTACAAAGGGGACTTGCAAATATATAATAAAACAAGAATTATAAAAAGGAAAATAAGGGGGATTGGAAAAAATAAAATGTAAATGTGGGGTAACTCAAGAGAAAGTGCACCCTCCACAAATATGCTCATAGAAATGGATTCAATGACACCATTAACCATGAAGTAAGCCCTAAAACCATATCACTTTTACACTTACTCTTGAAGGGTTTTTACTTTCCCTTGTCACTCTCGGGACTTATCCCTGTACATTGGTTATTTTATTTCTTGTCTAGGTGGCACACCTAATAGGGTTGGATGAAGGCCCTCCCGTACTTAAACTTGGTAATTCACATGGGTTCCTAGGCTGGTGTGATGCTTAAAGGGGATGGTGAGGTGAATTATCTTACATGGATTATATCTTAATTTGCATGTTTTAAGGACTAATTTTTCTTATGAACTTTGGTTAACCATGTTTTATACTTTGATTTGTTTTGGATGGCCCTAACATGGTTCTTTGAGGGACATCCTGGGCTTGTACCCAAGATGTTGTGCCTTTATTGAAATACTTGGGCATGTGTGATGGAGAGCAGTGGGTCATCTAGTGACTCACCACCCTCAAACAATGGCTACCACATCCTTAGAAACCTGAATGATAGACACATGGGCTTGGTTTGAGAAAATCTAGTTATTAATACGTCACACATATGGGTTGGAAGCCCCATAGGATGGGAAAAGTACCCCAAGACTTATTTTGCACCAGGATCAAGGACGTTGCAACAAAAGACAGTAAGAGACAATGCATATATGACATGCAACTCCTCAGAGAATGGATGTTAACCTTGGATCTTGGATGTTTTCCCTCTTATGGTGATGACATCACCTTCTAGGGTTTGGCATGTCTAAGGTTTGATGTATGGATGGGTACCTATGATGATTTGACCTTAGGTGAGGAGACACCCCACTGGACATTGTTTCACCTTGGAAAATGTCATGTGGCCTTTAGAGTCCCTATCTTATCCTTTGAAGGCATAGAATCACCTTACCTAGCCTTGACATCTCACACATGTGGGATATTGTTATTTATTTTTTCACTTTTAGCATTTGTAAAGGTCAAATGAAGGGTCGGCCCCACTTGTATTATGTTGTTGACAAACTATGTAGAAAAATATGTGAGGTTGTCCTCATATAAAAAGGCTAAACCTCACTTATTTTATCATCATCTGTCACTCACCTTTGTGGGTAACACATCTGAAATGTTCTCCCTTTATGGGTAAATAAATATTATTTCTCGTGTGCTTGGATTGGAATGGTATTTTGTGGATGGATTTGCTTATTTTGGATGGATATTTTTACACCCTAGAAGTTATTTTCCTCAAGAACTAAGACCTAAGGCCCAAATGTGCTTGCACCTTAGGGTTTAGATCCTACCTCTTGGTTTCAAGTAGTCCAACATTCAAGCTTAGTTTCATTTGAAAAAAGACCCCATGATCCTTAAAGGCACTAGTCTCAAAGCATTCTCATGGTGAATTGATTGATTAACTCACTCTCTCAACTCTCTCAAGCTTTCTACTAACTATACTAACACTAACTTTTGCAAACTCACTAAATAACTTGTTGTTGTTGTAAAATGTTTGCTACAACCATCCAAATTACAATAATTTGTTGCATACACTAATCTAATGGTGGATTAACTCACTCAAAAATTACCTTCGACAATTGGATAATGTTCTATTGGATGTATGTTTAATTTTCATGGTCAATTGTGGCATTTATGAGCACTTATTATTGTCGTTGTTACAAATTACTTATTAATGTTATAATACTATTTCATTGCCGCACTTTGCAACAACAATAACAATCTAAATTGTCCAATGTCTAAAACAGGTGTTTATTTCATAATTGAGCTTGGAAATTGTTACATATATGTTGTAAAGTGTTCTTGTTCTGGGAAGGTACTAAATATTCTTAAAACATATTAGTTTCCTTGACCTAAACCAATATTTTCATGATAAAGATAGGGGTAGGTAGGCTTGGCTAATAAAATTGTTATTTTATCCCCTGAGGTAACCAGGGAAGCCTCCTTTGTGGTGGACCTCTTCCATCACTAAAATGAGGGATGTCCTTACTAGGGTGAAATTAGTAGGTTCTTCCATTGTTACACAATATTTGGGAGTCTTGTGTTGGGATTTGCATAAGTACAAGTCATGCGATAACAAGTTGGATGAATCTTAGTTGTCCAAAAAATGGGAGACTTGTTACGGTCATAAATTTATGCTCAGTGATTTATTTTGATTCTTCTTTAGCTCATTGGAAATAACATTAGTAGAGTGGGTAAAGTCTCCAACTATTATGTGTGAGTACCTCAAAAATGCATGGAAAGGCCCAAAAAAATGTGTCGAAAATAATGACTCGAACATTGCAAATATCATGAATGTTTTCAAGATGATCTTGCATGACCACCTAGTTCAGTGCAATGTTGAGGATGTCAAAACTACGATGTCCAAAACAACGGTCTCCCTTGTTAGGATCATAACGTTTTCCTTGGTACTTCATTTTTGATCTTCTTTAGTTCATTGGAAAGAACATTAACATATTTATTTGGTCCCTAACTTTTGTGCATCATTTCCTCAAAAATGCATGGGAAGGGAAGGTCTCGAAAAAATCATGGAAAAATCATCACCTAAAAATTATCAGTATTAAGGTGGTTTTATAAATGGCCTTGGATGGACACCTATATCACTCCAACATTGCACTAGATGAATATGAGGTGTCTAAAAAAAGGGGAGTCTTGCTAGGATCATAATGTTTTTCTTGATTCTTTTTTTTTGCTCTTCTTTAGTTGATTGGAAAGAGCATTAACACACTGAGTCAAGTCCTTGAACATTACACACCAATACATTAACACACTGAGTTGGGTCCTTAGTCACTATGTGTCATCACATCAAAAAATGTATGGGAAGGCCTTGACAAATGCATAAAAAAATCATGACCTAAAAATTATCAATATTAGGATCATTTTTTAGATGACCATGGATAGCCCCATAGATCATAGTGACTACTCATTCCACAATGATTTTATCTCTCATTATACACATTTTTTGGTTTCTTCCGAAGAACACACAAATGTTTTTTTCTCAAAGAAACTGAAGCTTTATATTATATAATGGTTGTGTCGAGGAAAACAACAAAATCTAGTGGATCTATTACAAAATTATGGCTTATAGCCAATATTTCTTCGACTGCTGATAACATGTAAAACATATATATTACCATGAGAAAGTTCCATGTTGACTTACAACAAATTTTCTTAAAAATGTGACATTGAAGTACATCAATTGTTAATTGATCCATAGTCTAGGACCCTCTATGCTCCACTTTGAAGTGGATATTCTTCTTCTAATTTCATTAGCGGAACTCCATATCCCCCTTGTCCTTCCTCTATATTTCCATGGAGATAATTAGCTATCACTTGGTTGATAGAAATGGACTAAGCATGTTGTGGCAGAACCATTGTTCTTAGCAATTGACAATCTAATTCCAAACTCTCAATACATTGGGTGATGACTTGCTCTAGGTCCCCACTTTGACTGCTAACTATTGAAGAGAATAATGCTTTTCTTCAGATATTGTGGCAGAACCATTGTTCTTAGCAATTGACAATCTAATTCCAAACTCTCAATACATTGGGTGATGACTTGCTCTAGGTCCCCACTTTGACTGCTAACTATTGAAGAGAATAATGCTTTTCTTCAGATATTTCCTCACAATGTCGTATGATTTGTTTAATTTACCTATAAGAATGTTCTATTTTGAAACCCAACAAGACACTATTATAACCAATATAACCAAGCCCCAAGCCACTATTTTCTTTTTTGTCAAGTTTTGATGAAATAGAAATAAGAACACAATTAAAACCAACATTCCCTTCCCTATTTTCGAGATTTAAGACATTTTTGCAAGTAATGCTTCCATCATGACCAGGCCTAAAAATATACTCATTATCATAACAAAGACACCCTATACTAGAAGAAAAACAACTAAATTGAACTTCAAATATCAGAGTGGATGCACTAGTATCCTCTAGCCTCAAATTGTCCTCCTCAATTACTAGAATACCCAAACTAGAAGACCGAGGCCAATTTAAATTAAAACCCCACCTGCCAGCAATTGTCACACTATGCAAAGTGTAAACAAGAAAAATAACAAGAAAATCCAAGTTGTTGTCCCCCAAAGAAAATCCCCTAATTAAGAAAGAGATCCCAGAGATGAAAGGGAACTCTGAGCTAGAAAGGATTATGGACACATAGTCGAAATTTATGAGTTGAACTCAACAAGTATTCAAGATGATTTTATCCCCAGAACCCAATATGACTAAACCAGAAGGCATAAAACCCCCACCATCGACTGACCCTCCTTCCCATATGTAAACGTGAATAAATAAATCATATTCAGAATGTTATTCCCAAATTTGACACCACATCCACTATCATAAAAACTAGAGAGCAGGGAGGGGTCTATAATTCTAGAAATCAGAGAATAAAAAACCTATAATATAAAATGAGAGAAATTTGGGGGAAGGAACATGAGGACCAGAGAAAAGATGGCCATCAAATTTTTCCTACTCAACATCGAACATTGATCAACTAGATCCCACTCTAGCATGCATCACTTCTCCCTCGGCACACCACACCATGATCCTAGATGAGAGTGTCAGTCAAATTATATGATAATAATTCCATTACATTTTATCACTAATCTAGGTTTGTAAACTTACAAAGTTCCAAGAACAATATATGAATACATGATCTCAAAGTGTCTAACACACCATTTTCTGATGAAATATGAAGCAAAATTCTCAGAATGGGTTCCTCATCTAACAATGAATATTCTAATTTAGAATTGCAGGTTGAATATAGATCCCTATATTCAACAATACCCCATTGGATTCACTCTATAAGTTAGATTGACAACATTCAATTGAAACTATAAACAACAAAATTGAGAAACAATACATACCGAAAATATGTCTATCATGAGCAGTTTCCAACCAGTGAAGAATTGCTGAACCAAATGCATAGACTCTTGTTGTGACAATTCCTTGTTCAAAATATCATCATTCAAACTAAAAATCAAGCAAGCATGATAATCTTGTTCCAAAAATAATTAGTTTTATCCACACAACATAAATAAAACTTCATAAATTGAATAAACTCGCACAATGAAAGGAAACTATTGGACAACATATACTAGAGGGAGGGGGCCCTTCCTCCCTTGGAATACACTGCCAAGAAATACTACAATGGAGATCTCTTGATCTGCAACAAGTTGTTATTCCAAAATTCTCTCCTAATTACAATGATCCTCCGTACATTTATACATATAGTTTACATCTGATAAAAGGAAAGTGGTTACAACAAAATGATACCAAATCCCAAATGCATAGATATACAACCAACACAAACTTGATTAAGAAAATAGAGGTTAACTAATGGTTGTTGGATGTGTTTGGCTAACTTAAAAGAACAACAACATGATCCTTGACAAAACCCATATTCCCAAATTTGTCCACAAGAGGTGTAACCACTCGAAGATTGAGGCACTACTGGATTTCTTAGAAAATATTTCTTGAAGATCTGCTCATATCTCCCAAATTTTTTCTTGTTTTGGAACTCTACTCACATTATACTAAATTTGGGGCATTCTGCACAACACCCATGTCTTCGATTCCAAATTCGTCTTTCATATGTCCATAAATGTCATGAAAAATTTGCTTCTAGAAACATACCACTACAGGAATTACGATAATGCTACAAGATCCAGAAGATGCCTACTACCAGATTCAAACTGCTAACTTTTGCAAGTAAGTTAGGAAAACACAAAGTCTATTCTAAATAAACATCAAAACACAGGGAAGAAACAATGATTTAATGATTAATTGTCTTATGGAGCTCGGATGTTGTGAAGACTTATAAAATGGACAAATACGGAAATACAAGTGACAAATAGGTGAAGATGAAGGATAAGTCAAGTGAAACTTGGACTAAATTGTCATTGAAAACATATCAATTCTGAGACTCAACATATCCCCCACACTCAATTCATTTCATGTCCTCATGCAACAAATCTTTTGAATGAATGATGCATACTTGGAATGTCTAGTCCCTTAGTTTGCTTTCTACATCATATGAATAGGATTCTGATTAACTACACTCTTGACTAGGTTAGAAGGCCTTGAAATTTCCTTATTCTAATCTTATTTATATAATATTAGGGTTCAAGACTTTGAATGTAGAATTTTTGTTTCCCTTAAGTCTTTTTTTTAATGTTTATACAATGCCAGTGGAAAGGAAGAATGAGGAAAGGGACAAAAAGGAATTGGGTGTTCTCGGGTTGAATGCTTGTAGTGATTGAAATTGTGTAAGGCGTGTGTAATCAGACTTAGTGAACATTACATCAAAGTATGATATGGATAAGAAGTATAGGGACTAGAAGTTTTATGACAGAGATTCAATGTTTTAAAGATATAAATCCCCAAGTTAGATGTGTACTTAGAAATAGAAATTGTAAGTACGTAATTACCTTTTCTTTTTCTTTTGTTCCATCTTGGTTTCTTTTGATGTGATGCAGAAGTTGGTGTGTTGATTGCTAGAAGAAGGCTTGTTGTGCTGCTGTTGAAAAATATTTTGACATTCTATTGTAGCAACAAAGAAATCCGCTACATGAGAAATTTGCTACATGAATAGAGATTAGTGACTTTGACCAAGGATATTCTCTTTGACTGAGGGTTGTTGATTTGATTAAATAACATGTATGCATAACACCCTCATGCTTAACAAAACCCATGCTTCATAATTTCACCTGGAGTTACATAGTTATTCCAACCTTGGAGGTCGTCAGAACAAGAATCTATTGTGGGAAGCTACGGGAAAATATGAAAAAATTGTCTTTGAAGACATACCCATACATCCTTCATTATGCATTTTATGGAATTTTCTCCCTCATGTTACTCAAAGGGGAATATGAGGCACATAACTCATGTCCTGGTTTTTCGTTGTTTGGCCTCAGTTGGTTGCAATCTTTGTGAAAAAAGTGCCCTTCAAGCAGACTACTATAGGAAATCAGAAAAATGACTACTACATGAAATATGGGAATGACTTCTGCAAGAATTTTGAGCATATGTAATGAAGTAATGATCTATGAGGATGACACTTTCTTACTGGTAAACTAGACCATCGAGCTATACTTGAAACTGATCCAATCTACTATATGCAACATTTATTAATTTATTTATTGACTATCCTACCCTACTTGAAAAAGGAACCCCTTCCTCAAGTGTAGGAGTACTTCCAATGAAGCCATGTGTGTAACAAAATCACAAATAAAATCATCCAAATATAAAAAATATACCTTCATGACTGTCCTAATATAAGGAACCAACTACTCTGATTCATATATTGGTGCCAAGAAGTGTTGAAGGATGAAGGAATACCAAGGATTGATGAACATTTGGAACCATACTTCAACGTAGTCATTTTTCCCTTGGTTTTTCTTGTTTATTAGCACTAGGTTGGATGTCCTCCCTTGTCATGCCATGCAGATCTTTTGATAATTTTGTATTGGTATCTAGATCTAATGATCGACATGATATCAATTCCTCAATCTTTGGCTCTAACGTATGTTCTTCATCAAATGTTTTAAATGGCTCTTTGGTCTCTTCTAGATCTTCTTGATGATGTTTCTCCTAGAATTTTTCCTCTTTGATCACTTCCCAGGATGCATATATGTCCACGACTGTTGTCAATATTTTCTCCTCCTGAAATGCAAAGATGTTTCCGAATGTTTCTAGGATTTGAGAGATTCCTTAGAGTAGCATTCTGCTTACTCAACAAATTCTTGAACATTCTTGAATACTTCTTGCTAGTTGATAATCCTTGTCTTGCACATGTATTAGTGTATGGGGATCTTACAAATAAAAAATTACAAAGCAAATTTAGAGGCAAATCACTTAGAATCTTGTGCTACTAAGGCCATGTTATAACCAAGACACTATTGAAATCAGTAGTGAATCAAACTAAAAATATAGAATAAACAACCACACACTTACTTCAAGTATAACTCCTTAAGCAATTCCCCGAAAATGACGCCAAGAGTGTCAGTCAAATTATATGATAATAATTATGTTACATTTTATCATCAATATGGGTTTGTAAACTTATGAAGTGCCAGACACAATATGTGCAAAGCTGATCTCAAAGTGTCTAACAAACCATTTTCTAATGAATTGTGAAACAAAACTCTCAAAACTGGTTTCTCATCAAACAATGAATATTTTAAGGTAGAACTACAGGTTGAATATAGATCCTTATATTCAATAGTACTCCATTGGATTCACTCTCTAATTTATATTTAAAACCTTGAATTGAAAATATAAACAAAATTTTTGAGAAACTAAACATGCAGACAAGATGTCTATCATGAGCAGTTGCTAACCAGTGAAGAATCGGTGACCATTAATTGCATAGAATGTAGCTGTGACAATTCCTTTTTCAGAGGATCACCATTCAAACTGACAGGAAAACAATCATGATAATCATGTTCCAAAAATAATTAGTTTGATCCACACAACAGAAATAAAACTGTAAAAATTGAATAAACTCCCACAATGAAAGGAAACTATTGGACAACATATACCAGAGGGAGGGGCCATGCCTCCCTTGGCATACATTGCCAAGAAATACTACAATGGAGAGCCCTTGATCTGCAACAAGTTCTTTATTCCAGAATTCTCTCCTAATTACAATGATCCTCCTTACATTTATACATATACCTTACATCTCATAGAAGAAAAGTGGTTACAACAAAAGAAGACCAAATCCCAAATGCATGGATCTACAACCAACACAAACTTGATTAAGGAAATGGTCTTCCGATCTCACTAATGAATTGTGAAACAAAACTCTCAAAACTGGTTTCTCATCAAACAATGAATATTTTAAGGTAGAACTACAGGTTGAATATAGATCCTTATATTCAATAGTACTCCATTGGATTCACTCTCTAATTTATATTTAAAACCTTGAATTGAAAATATAAACAAAATTTTTGAGAAACTAAACATGCAGACAAGATGTCTATCATGAGCAGTTGCTAACCAGTGAAGAATCGGTGACCATTAATTGCATAGAATGTAGCTGTGACAATTCCTTTTTCAGAGGATCACCATTCAAACTGACAGGAAAACAATCATGATAATCATGTTCCAAAAATAATTAGTTTGATCCACACAACAAAAATAAAACTGTAAAAATTGAATAAACTCCCACAATGAAAGGAAACTATTGGACAACATATACCAGAGGGAGGGGCCATGCCTCCCTTGGCATACATTGCCAAGAAATACTACAATGGAGAGCCCTTGATCTGCAACAAGTTCTTTATTCCAGAATTCTCTCCTAATTACAATGATCCTCCTTACATTTATACATATACCTTACATCTCATAGAAGAAAAGTGGTTACAACAAAAGAAGACCAAATCCCAAATGCATGGATCTACAACCAACACAAACTTGATTAAGGAAATGTAGGTTAACTAATGGATTTTGGATATATTTGGATAACATTTAAGAACAAAAACATGATCCTTGACAAAACCCATATACCCAAATTCTTCCACAAGAGGCTTAACCACCCGAATATTGAGGCGCTACAGGAATTTGGGGTGCTACAGGATTTTTTGGAAAATTTGTCTTGAAGATATTCCTTTGTCTCCCAAACCGTTTCTTTTTTGGAAATCTATTTTCATTGTGCACAATTTGGGTCATTCTACACAAAACCCATGTCTTCGGTTGCTAAAATTGTCTTCATCTATCCGAATATTCCATGCCAAAACTACTTCTACAAACAAGCCACTATAGGAATTTCAATAGTGCTATAGGATTCAAAAGATGCCTACTACCAGATTCAAACTGCCAAATTTTGCAAGTATGTTAGGAAACCACAAATTCTATTCTAAATAAACATCAAAACATGGGGAAGAAACAAGAATTTAATGAGTAATTGTCTTATGAAGCCTAGATGCGGTGAAGACTTATAAAATGGACAAATAAATATATACAAGTGACAAATAGGTGAATATGAAGGAAAATTCAAGTGAAAAGTGCACTAAATGGTTGGTGAAAACATGTTAATTCTGAGACTCAACAGAGATCAAGGGATAAAATCATGACTGCACCCAAAATCCAATAAGACCATAGCTTGCACAAGCCAGCATAAGCATAAATGAAGGAAATAATTATCACTTGGAAAGAATGTACTAGGCATTCGGTCACGTGGCCAAGCCAACTTGCACAAAGAAACTCATCATTTGAATTAATTACCTCCATCAATTGAGTTATGGGATACAAAAAAAACTCCTTCATACCATTGACACTTAATTCACCCTCTTCTAGACTACAAGCTTTCTTAACCCAATAGTATGCTTTAGTGTTATACTCTTGCATAATGTGAAAAGCAATGAATTATTTGAAATCGGCGAGAAGGATAAGGGAATGAGAAATTACCCCCATGAAGATATTGTTTCTGATGTTAGAATGCTTTAATATATCCCTGATCAAGAGCATGGAATCACCGGGATAATGATCTTTTGAATTCCTTTTGATTTTGCAATCCTAATTCCTTGCCACATAGAATAAGCTTCTATAGATTTTTTTGAAACCTGACCTAATTCCCAAGTGACATGGAAAACAATATTCCCTTTGGTATCACAAATCCCCCCCCTGCACCTACCTCCTTGGGCTTTTTTCGAGAATCCCCATCGAAAAAAATAAAATTGGTTCGTTGTTAAGAGAGCCACTCCTTGAATTCATAATTTGAAAGCCTCATGGCCCATTTGAACTTACTCATCCGATGTTTCTCACTATCATCTAATGCCTGATCCAACCAGCTCAAATGAAATTGCATATATTCAAATGATAAAGAGAGGGATTTGTTCGTTGTTTTCCTAGGATGCCTCATTTCTTCCTGAAAAATTGATTTGTTGCGAGATAGCCATATACTCCAACAAACATACTCGGGAATATCTACCCAAATTTGTTTAAATTTTTATTTTTTCTTGAAGCTTCTGGGATATCTCTTCCACCATTGAGCAAAGAAATATGAACAAGTATTGTTCCATTCAAACATCTTCCCCAAACTATCTAATACCCTTAACCACACATCCTTCACATAACCACAGTCCAAAAATAAATGTTGAGAGGTTTCCTCCTGAATATGGCAGAGGGAACAACATGATAGTCTTGAAATACCACGTTTACACAAATTTTCAGTTGTTAGAAATTTCTTATGAGCAAGTAACCAACAAGAAAATTTTATTTTTGGCAATCCATCGTAGTGACAAATGGATGCCCTCAAGCCAAAACAGGGAGAGGAGACAAAATCCTCAAGAGAAAAATGATAACCCTTATTCACAGAATAGGTCGAGTCACTCTAGCCACGAACATCAAATTGTCTTCTATTACAGGGACAACATCCATGTAAAGAAAAGAGAAGCGATTTATATAGAGGGGCCAAAGGAATCGGAAGGGAGAGCAATTTCCAGCTCAACCAATTCCTTGCAGTTGTGCACCAGACTGATATGTCATACAGAGTAAGGAACATGTGGTCCTTCATCCAAAACCATAATGGATCTAGATCCCGTCATGAGGAGAAGGGATTTATATGCATAATTTTATCTTCCCATATTTATATGCACCGACCGTTCTTAGGAATCCAATATAATTTTTTGCAAAACTTGGATTTGACTGAAAGCAAAAGTTTGAAAATGGGAGATCCCTAGATGAATTTTGGAGGATTTTCTAAGCATTGTTTCCTTGGCCCATTGAAATATTTTTTAAGCAGTGCCTTTGTCAACTAAGTGGGTTGTCTTGTAACAATCCTCCACGACATTTTATCCCCCATGGCCTTGTTCCTAATTTTAGGATTCCTTATTCCCAGTCCATCCCTATTCTTTGGATTGATAACCTGGTTCCAATTCACAAGGTGGAATTGTTTTTTATTTGCTTTCCCTCCTCTCCATAAAAACTCCCTTAGCTTCTTTGAAATATGACTAGTTATCCCTTTAGGAGCTAATAATGTAGAGCATTCATAGAGAGGAAGGGAATATAGGACTACTTTAATAAGGATAATTCTTCCAGTAGGATTTAACCATTGGGAACCCCATTAGGTAAACTTCTTATTTATATTTTCAACAACTGGCATCCATTCTTGAGATGTGGAAATTTTCAAGGATATTGGAATGCCAAGGTAACAAAAGGAGGACCATTTTTTAGGAATTGGACATTGAAAGATCCTAGAATTCACACCCATCTCCTAAGGAGGTGCATTCCAACCCATAAGATGACATTTTATATTATTAACAACTCCCTTTGAATCATCAAGAAAATAATCCATCACCACTTTAAAATAAGAAGCAATAGTCACAGAAGCTCCACCCAACAAGAGGGTGTCATCCACAAATTGGGAATAATTTAGATTTCTAACTCCTCCAACTATTTAAAGTCCTGGAATATTTCCCACCAATATTTAATGTACTAATTTCCTGCTTAAAGCTTCAGCCATAATAATGAAGACGGGAGGAGAAGGAGGGCACCCTTGACGAAGTCCTCTACTGATTTGAAAAAATTCTATTGGACTTCCATTCACTAAAGGTTCTATCCAAGGGTCGCTTATGCATGAAGACACTTGCTTTATAAATTGGAGGCTGAAACCAAAATGTTCTAACACTTGAAAAAGAAAATCATGTCAGACACGATCAAACGCGTTAGCCATATCGAATTTAATGACCATACCTTTTCCTTTTTCCTTGACGCTTGAATGTATAGCTTCTTGAACCAGCACTATGTTGTCCATAATTTTCCCATCTTGCATGAAGCCTCCTTGGTTAGGAGAGATGAATTTAGGGAGAATATTTTTTAAATGAGAAGCTATCATTTTTGTGAGAATTTTGTAAGACGCATTGCACAAAGAGATGGGACAAAATCTGTTAAAAGAAGTGGGATTGGCTTATTTAGGAACTAAGGAAAGAATGGAAGAGTTGGTGTTCCCTAATAATCTTAAAGTTTTATGAGAATAATTAAACATACATTTCAGATCATATTTGATCAAATCCCATAAATGTCTTTAAAAATAAATTGAAAAACCTTCTGGTCTCGGTGCTTTCTCTGGCTCCAAACTCCATATAGCAACAAAGATTTCATCTTCAAAGATTGGTTGAATAAGGGCCAATTTTTCATCATTATATATTAGGTAGGGGATATTCTCAAGCATATAGATCAGGTTTGCGGGGTCCACCTCTTCATGCTCAGAAAATAGATCAAAATTTTGACTTTTAGCGGTACCTTTAATATTAGGAAAATTAGAAACCTGGGATCCATCGTCAAGGGTGATGCTACTGACATTATTCCTGGACAACCTGGATTTGTCTTGATTATGGAAAAAATGTGATTCTATCCCTAAACTTGAGCCATAGACTACGCGATTTTAATTGCCACAATTCTTCTTCACATCTAACAACCCTTTGATAACGAATTTACAAATCGATTTCTTCATTTTGTACTTGAACAGTAATATCTCTTTTTTCAAGATCCTTTTGGAATTTATCTAACTTCATTTTTAATTCTTCTTTCTCCTTTTGTGGTGGATTAAAGGAGGTTTTGGCCCAAAGTTGAATGGTTGAGCCATAAGGGTTTGAAATGAAAGGAGAGCAGCCCATATTCAGGAATTACACGAATGTGAAAAGAAATGGACTTATGATCATAAATTAGAGAAGTAAGGATATAAGACTTTATAGAAAAGTTTATGCTGAGAAAATTACTATGGATTAGAAAGCGATCCAATCTGGTAGCTATGTGCCTTGGCCTCAATCTCATGTTTGACCATGTATATGTCCCTCTTTGAGGATGTATTTCTAGCATATCCTAATCAACCAGAATCTCCTACATTTTTTCACAGAAGGGGTCTCAACCAAAGAACCCTCCTCTTTTTTCCACGCTATTTCTGATAACATTGAAATCCCCAGCAAGAATATAATCCACAGCAAATTCAGTGTCTTTGAGGTTTTGTAAGGATCTCCAACAAATAATTTTTTCCATAGGATTTGTTGGCATGTAAACATTAATGACTACAAAGAAATTATTAATCGGTTTGGATCTAAATTTAGCTAGGATCCAATGATGAGTATTGAAATTAAACTCCAAAATTACCTCAAATTTATTCCATAATAGTTCATAAACCCTCAGAGGCACCTATGGAGTCTACTGCTATAGCATCACTTGAACTCCAAAGTCTTTTCCCAATTTTGATTGCTTCATCTACACTCATTTTGGTCTCATGAATGAAGAGTATCTGAGGATTTTCTATTTGAAATAAATATTTGACAACCATGATCTTGGGGTTGTTTCCCAAACCCCTGCAGTTCCAGGCGACCAATTTCATTATTTTGGGAGGGTTTGAATGGGAACCTCCTTTATAAACAACATTTCCTCTTGAGATTTTGGAAGATCTAGATCCTCCCATAATTTTTGGAATTGTTTTTTGTGAACCCAGAAGGATATCTTTGTTTGTTTTCTCCTCCCACATTGTTATGGATGCTTTTATTCCAGATCTTCTTGGGAGATTTTCCTTTGACACCCTATCTTTCTGTTCTTCTTCTCCAATACTCTCATTTTCCGATATGTACCATGCTTATGAGAAAGTCACTTTTGCATCCTTGAAGGCATCCATTTATTCATATTTTGAGTCTCTAGTCCTAGATTACTAGTAAGGTCTCTAGTCCTGGATTACTGGTGCAGTCACAATCTTCTGATGATTCTTATTTTAATCAAAAGGTACAAGTTGTAGAGGTTCCTTCTCCCCCACTTTCACCTTTTCCCCCTAAGGCTCCTCACTCTTAAATCCCATTTCTTCTTCGCTTATTTATGGCCATGATAGTGATGACATCTAGCCCCTTAGAGTGTATCCATAAAAAGAGGGCCAGATTTTCCAAATGAATACTCTCAAGCAGTTTCCTCAGTCGTCATCTTCCTCGCCCATCCTGATTCTAAATTAAGCTTTAAAATAAGATTATTTTCTTCGTTCCAAAGTTAAAAAGGGTCCAGATTTAGAAGTCCCAGGTGGTCTGGAAATGGAAAAGGGGACCATGGGTCATGCAGGTAAAAAATATAGGATCTCCCTAACCCAGATTCTGGAAGAAAAATAAATTCGTAGTGGGAATACATCCACCATCGTTCGGGCCCTTAGAGCAAGGAAGGACCAGGAATGAGTTCAAAATGATTTTTCTCTCTTTCAATGCATGAGGAATAGGGGGTGCTCCCAAAATTCTATCCCTCAAGCATTTATGTGTTGTTGTTAATCCGAACATTGTGTTGATACAAGAGATGATTTGTAGTGGAGAAAAGGCTGAGGAGGTTTTTAGTTCCCAGCTCAAAGTTTGGTATTTTTTCTCAATAGATGTTGATGGTTTATCAAGTGGGATTCTCATGACATACAGCTCGAAGTTAAATATGATTGGCACTTCTTATCTTCCTTCATGTATTGTTGTTCAAGTGAGTGATGGGTTGCTCAATCGCTCTTTTAAAATTTACAACGCATATGGCCCCTATGCAAATTGGTTCCTTTTTGGAACCGTTTAAGTGAATATGATTTCTTAAATTCTAGAGATATCATTCTTAGGGGAATTTAAATTTCACATTATCACTCAATGAAATTTGGGGTCAGAACCCGCATCAATATCCTCGGGAATCCTTTTACTCTTAATGGTTGGAGAAGCATCATTTGATTGATTTAGTCCCTAAGAAGCTTTCACATACCTAGAGAAACGGGAGGAAAGGAACGGATCGTGTGGCCAAACATTCATACAAATTTCTATTATCCAGAGATCTTATTGAAAATCGTTGGTTAATTAAATCTAGGGTGGAAATTGAAGGGATTTCGGATCATCTTCCTATAGTCTTGGAAGCATCTAAAGTAGGGCCGAAGAGGTCGTTACCAATGAATATTGGCTTAAGGAAGAGGATTATCGAAAGTTGGTGGAGGAGTCCTGGCTTCCCTTAATGGAGGACTCAGATTTAACTTTCATGCAACAATTTTCCGAAAACATAGGAAAAATAAATAAATAAATCCATCATTTTGTGGGCCAAATGTTACAGAAAGAAACAAACGACATCTATTGTTGAGGTGGAATCAAAACTCGATTCTCTTCTTATTGAGAGGGAAGTTGGATCCTTATCAGAAGAAGAAGAGTCCTTAATCAAAGAGCTTATGAAAAAAAAAAAAAGATTTATCAAGGGCAGAGGAATCCATTTGGAGACAAAAAAGAAAAGTTGTTTGGATACAACAAGGTCAAAACAACACTAAATTTTTCCACAAATTTGACAACTTTTGCAAAATGAACAATTCCATTTGGGAAATCAAGGGTGCAAAAGGGAAAAAGGTGACCGGTTTCAATAAGATAGTTGATGCAAGTAAAATTTTTTTCTTGTTTAATGAGCCAACGAGATGTCCCATCATTGAGATTTTAAAGGTAATAAATTTCTTCCCTTCTTATATCTCAGCAGAAATAAACAACTCTTTACAGGAAGAGATATCGGAGAAGTAAATCTTTCAAACCTTATCTTCCTTTAAAAAATGTAAAATCACTATTCATGATGGATTAACGATAGATTTATCTTTAAGCTTCTATGAACAGATCAAATGGGATTTGTTGAAAGTGGTAAATGAATAAAAAAGGTTATGAAAAGTATGGGGCCTTCAAACTCCACTTTCCTAGTTCTCATCCCCCCAAAAAAGCCTCGTCCTCTTTTGAAGATTTCCAACCCATTTCTTGTTGCAACCTTATTTACAAGCTCATAGCCAACTGCCCTAAGCCTATCTTTAGTGGTTTTATATCAGAGGAAAAATATGGATTTGTTTTCAACCGTCAAATACATTATGTTGTATCCATAACTCAAGAAGTGATCCACTCAGTCAATCTAAAAAAGATCCCCTCTTTTGTAATGTATCTCAATTTCTCAAAAGACTACGACGAAGTGAATTGGACTTTCATCAGAATAGCTCTGATTCAATTGGGGATGGATCTAGAATTGGTTAACTAGATCATGGGGTGTATTGAAACCTTTTACTTTGTTGTTTTTATAAATGGGGTCCTCTCCTCCCATTTTCTATCTTCATGAGGGATCCAAAAAGGATCCCCCCTTTCTCCCTTTCTATTTCTAATCATTGTGGAATGCCTAAGTTTGTGATAAAAAAGGCTTGAAGCGAAGGAATTCTCAAAGGAAACAAAATTACAAACTCAAAGATTCTCACTCATTTACTTTTTGTTGAGCACGTGATTCTCTTTGGTGTAGGCTCTGTCTCAAAATTCCAAGCTATGAAGAATATGTTAAATCTTTATTGTACATCTACAGGAATGCAAGTAAACAAGAAGAAGTCTTATGTGTTGATCAATGGGTTGCAGAAGGAATACATAGCTCAATTGAAGGATTGCTTTCCTTTAACACATAAAACACTAGACAATGGCTTGAAGTATTTGTGTTTTGTTCTAAAACCAAATGATTACTTGTTAGAGGAATGGCCCTTGTTATTTTTAAAAGTTCAAAAAGGATTTCTTTTTTAGCACACTGGTGGCTCTCAAGGGGTGGGAGACTTGTTATATTGAAATTTGTGTTAATAAATATCCCAGTGCATTGGGCCTACATATCCAAGATATCGAAGGGAAAGTTTCTTCAAATAAAAAAATTGTGTTTTCAATTTTTATGGGCAGGTAATTCAGAGAAGAGATATATCCCCCTAGTTGAATGATCAAAGTTGGATATACCCAAGGAGCTAGGAAGATGGGGTATAAATAACATTGTTTGGTTTTTCCAAGCCTTGGAATTTGTTATGGGATTTTTCCCCTATGACCTTGGGTCATGTCACAATAGAGAGAGACTATATGTAAAAGAAAAAACCTACCCTCACACACAACAATGCTATAAGAAAATAACTACTTTGAGGAGAGAAGGAGGGAAAGAGAGAAGGAGAGGCCTCACACCTTGTATCTTATGTCTGATGTAGATCCTCACTCTCCTCCTTTTATTATTCTCCTGATCTTTATTGGTATCAACCTACACAATGAGACCAAGTATATGTTGCAGCAAGGTAGTTATGAATTCAATTCATACATATAATGTGAAAAAAATCAAGTATATGAAGTAAACTAACATATATCATTAGATTGAATAAATTTACATATGTATGGAGGGAAATAGAACTCTTTTATTTAAAATGGTATAAGTGGGTAGTTAGAACCTGACTCTAAATTTTGACGGTGCCTCGAAGCCAACCACCCAGGTTCTTCCACTAGTCCTTCAATCATCAACTAAGCAATATGGCCATTCCTCAGATGACCCATAAGGGATAGGAACACACTCTATGGTCATATAAGAGAGAAGGAGTTTTGGAAAAAAATTTCTAGATCAGGGGTATGTTACTCAGATGATCAAGAAAAATAGGGAAGCTTGCAAATTCATCAGCATAATCTTGCACCTAGGTTGTTGTTGGTTTTCCCTTTATCTACTCTTATTCTATTGGTCTTGAGGATTCCTTATGGGGTATTATGATTCTAATTGACCATCACAGATTGACCCTGGTTCAGAACTAAGAAGCTTCCCAACAAAAGACCTTAAAGAGTATCAGCCCCTCTGGTAAACTAGAAGGAAATACAGTACACAGAGTGTACTATGCAGTCTCACCCGATATATCTCTATGGGTTGTTGTAATACTTAGGTGTTTGTAACATGAGACAGACCGAGATCTATGTATGTGCGTCATAAACTTTATTCAGTCCATCTAACATCTAGTTATAACGTTCAATCTATGCATGCATGTGGAATACCACATATACTTAGCTACTCATCCATCTAATATTCATCAACTAATCAGACACAAAGATGAATTCATTCATTTACATAACATAGTGTTATTGTGGTTCACACCCTCCTGGGCTACGTCCACAAAGATCTGGCTCTCAATATTTTGTTATAGTTTGGAAATATCCCACACCGCATGTGGTTACATTCTTGTATCTCACTCCCCTCGACAGGATCCTCGATCCCTACGAGGCTGAATAGATCGCACCAGGATCCTCAATCTGCGAAGTAACCCTCATGATCGAGTCATTCACTCCCTCCCTAGCTCACTAGTTGAATGACTCATACAGTTATTACAGTTCTCTCTCTTTTTTCCCTTTTTCTGTCTCTCCTCTCTCTCCTATGTACTACTTATTTATATCTTCGGCTCACCATCCATTACAATGCATTGAAAAAACCCTAACCCTAGCATCTTTAGGTCTTCCATGCATGCGTGCGTGCTACTTTTTCTTCCAGATGTATTTTTCCTCTTGCATGCTTCTCCTCCAAAAATAGCCTTTTTTTCTGATTCAGCCTGCATCCAACATGAACCATTTGTTGTTTTTCCCTTTATCTAATCTTCTTCTATTGGTCTTGAGGATTCCTTATGGGGTATTCGGATTCTCATTGACCAGCACAGATTAACCCTGGTTCAGAACTAAGAAGCTTCTCAACAAAAGCCCTTAAAGACTATCTTCCCCTCTGGTAAACCAAAAGGAAATGTAGTACACAGAGTGTACCGTGCAGTCTCACCCGAGATATCTCTATGGGTGGCTGCAATACTCAGGTGTTTGCAACCTAAGACTGAGTGAGATATGTGTTTGTGCACCATAAACTTTAGTCATTCATCTAACATCTAGTTATAACATTCATTCTATGCATGCATGTGGAATACTAGATATACTTAGCTACTCATTCATCTAACATTCATCATCTAATCAGACATAAAGATGCATTCATTCATTTACATAACACAATGTTACCGTGGTTCACCCCCTCCTACGCTACGTCCACAAATATCTGGCTCTCAAGATTTTATTATAGTTTGGAAATATCCCACGTCGTGCGTGGTTACATTCTTGTATCTCACTCCCCTCGATAGGCTCCTCGATCCCTGTGAGGCTGACTAGATCACACCAGGCTCCTCAGCCTGCGAACTAACCCTTGGGATCGAGTTGCTCACTCCCTCCCTAGCTCACCAGATGAATGAGTCATACATTTATTACAGTTCTCTCTCTTTTTGTCCCTCTATATGTCTCTACTCTCTCTCCTAAGTACTACTTATTTATATCTTTGGCTCACCAGCCATTACAATGCATTACAAAAACCCTAACCCTAGTGTCGTTAGGTCTTCCATGCATGCGCACGTTTTGATTTTCCTTCCAGCTATATTTTTCCTCTTGCATGCTTCTCCTCCAAAAATAGTCTTTCTCTTTGATTCGACCTCAATCCAATAGGCCCCCAACATTGACATGTGGCTTGTCCCGAGCCACCTAAACCTTGTGTGCTTCGTCGATCTCTCCTACGATATCCCGGAACTTCTCTGTGAGCTCCTTTGCTTGTGTTTGAACCAGTGCAGTCTTCTCCTTGAGTGCATCCAATACCTGCACTGCAATCTCATCATTGATCATCCCTGTGCGCTCTGCCTAAGTTTGTGTCATGTTCTTCTTTGCATCTTCCGCCTGCGCAATGACCTCTATTGACTGCTCCTAGAGCAGTTCCATTTGAGCTTGGTGCTCCTTCTTTTGTGCCTGCACAACTATGAGTTATGCCTGGAGTTTTTTCATATCCTGTGCTCCTTTGACATGCTCTGTGATCGATATTGTATTTTTCCTCTGCTTGAGGTCCTGGATAGTTTTACTTATCCTTTCTTCTTCATGGTCCCACTGCTGGACCTATTGATCCTCTTCCAGCTTCATCAATAGTTGTGTTTCCTTCTCGAACAAGTCAGTCACTGCGTGGACTTGTCGCTCCATCTCCTTTATCTGTGTTGTTTCTTCCTACTTCCTCTACTCCTTCACCTCTGGCGAAGTGATAGGTATGAGATGTTCCCAGAGGTGCTCGATCTCCTACCTGTATTGATCGATTGTCTGCATAATCTGATCAATCTTCTGCATCGTTATGCGCTCTGTTGCCTGTGCGCTCTTTGGAATTTTCTCATATGTTACCATCAATCCTTGTTCCAGCCTATCCGCAAGGTCTTTCTCATCTTTGGTATCAAGATTTACCTTCTCGAGTACCAATTCCAACCGGTCTCAACTATCCTTTATCTGTTGCAATTCTGTTGCGTCTGTATGTGCACGCGACTGAACCTCCTACGCAACACTGACTTGCAGTTTATACAAGGCCTTGGTTTGTATTTGCGTCATTACCAACTATATTTGGGCCAAATCCTTCAGGGGTGTCTGCCCCACGATTTCATCCATGCGCAACATGTTGGGTGTGACATGAAATGTCAAGCTTGGTTGTGTTGTCGTCTGGATCATGTCCTGCTCACTTGATCCAGCCTCGGCTCCTGCCTGTGATGCTGATGGGACTGTTTCTATGCCTATGTCAGCCCCCTATGTTTCTTTGAGTTGTGGGAGGAGCTGCCTCATGTATGTTAGCTCCTCCTCAATCTTGTCCCTTTGGTCTTGAGCATCATCAAAATCCTTCTTTGTGCGATCCTAGACCATTTGGGCCACAAGGTCTGCATCGTCCTTGGTGATCATATATTCTGGTGGCGTTTTGTGCGCTTTATCTTTATTGCGTGCACCCCCCATTTGTATGACTGGCCTCTTGGTTTGGCCTTGCTCTTGCTGAGTGGCACTTGATGGGGTTCCATGCATTGTCTTAGTCTGTTTCTCCTATACCTACGACGCCTGGGTGTTTCTCTTCTTCCCCGCCTGGGTGCCTTTCTTGGACACCCCCCATTTTTTTGTTGTGCCTTGTTCTAACATGTCCTTGGCTTCTTGGGCATTGTTATCTCTTCTGCAGGTGTTTGTTCCTGTCCTACCTCCACCTCCATTTCTATGGGAATTTCTTGATTTAGGATTGGGATCCGCTAGTCATTAGTCCAATCCTTGATGGTTATCTCTATGTCCTCCTCCTTGATGCAGTAGCACAGTTGTAGCCATTGATTGTCGGGATCCTTTCGTGCTTGGATCCACCTTGCATGCCTAGTCACTTTGAAGTTGGCTATGCCCTGATAGTGTGTGATCCTTTCAGGTGCTACTCGCCAAGTGTTGGCGATGATTTTCTATAGGTCGTTATAATATCCTTCGAATATGGTTGCATTCATCTTTTTGTTCTTGGGGTCTGAAGCGCACCCTGACGATAGGTATCGTGCTACGTGGAAAGGATTGGATCTTGTGACAAAGAATGAATACCTAGGATCCTTCCATCCGATCAAGTCGATCAGGATGAGTAGCTATGAATAGTGAAATTTTCTCCCCAGGTCTTGCACGTCCTTACAGTCTTCTAGGAACAGATTCAACAAATATAGGGCCCAGCTAAGTGTGGTTCCCTATGCACATTGTCTTGCAGCTGCGACAACCCCGGAAGGGACTTCCTCCTTGCGGAATTTCCAGAGTAACTTGCATGCCATGATTTTTTTGGCCATATTTGTCGTTGCGTCACTAATACGCTTGATTATGATTTCGTGCAACCCCCTTTCTGTACCATACTTATTCTTCATTTCCTCGGACAATGCCTTCTCCTTCGTTTTTTCATCAAGGAACTGTGTGGGTGTCTCCCCCCATGATGGAATCCCTGTGATGTATGTAATGAGCTCTACGTCTATTGAGATGATCTGTTCCAGCCACAAGTATCCTCTGTGGGTGACTGCCATCAGATGCTTGACGCAGTTGTTTGCATATTGGCCCCTCCCAAAGTGTGGGATGTCCAACAAGCCTAGAATCTCGTTTTTGGCCAGTCCAACTACCCACAAGACTGGTCGGTAAATTGGTTCTCCAAAGGGTCCTATACCCACAGTCTGTAGGTAAAATTTCTTGGAAAACTCTGGGAAATTGTTCTTGTCTATCACATAATGGTATGAGTACCTTAATTTCTCCAAGTGGTCTAACATATTGCCTGCGATACATACCCCTTCCGAAATGCGTGGCAAGACAATGGTTGTGGCGGTCTACCTACGTGGTGACCTTGGTACTAGATATTTTCCCTTTTGTTGTGGTGGTTGATTCGAGGTTCTAGCCTCCATTGTTCTCTCTTTGGCATACTCATCTGCTCGGTCGGTGACATCTTCCATTGTGCCCTCCTGTGGTTGTTCTGGCGTGGTTATGTGTGACCTTTCTCGTGCGGTCGTTTCTTCCTGGTTCTGGACCATCCCATTAACTCTCGGGCCTTATTCTGGGTTTTTTGGGTGTGAATGATTGCCTGCATCCTCATCCCATTGGCCCTGTCCCCTTTCTAGCACATCAATGTTCATGCCCATTGGTGTTGTCTGCTGGGTTTCATCCACGATAGGTGTGGGGCTTCCTGGTGTCATATCAGGCGATGGGATTTCGTCCACATTTACAACTTCTGGAGGCTGAGTTGGTTGTTGTTCGCTTCCATGTGCTTGCATTGGGGATCTGGCATTGCTTCAGGGTCCTCTTCCAATCTAGCTCGGTTCTCCTAGTTTGGGTGGTGCCATGGTGTTAAGGGTGATGTCTATCGAACATATTGTCCTCTGTAACCTCCGCAAACATCGCTCTCGACTCTGTATACTCTATTTCTCTCTGCTTTTCTTAATTTCTCAATAACCTCCCCAATCCCGCATACTAGCTTATATAGGAATCGTGTGAAGCTTCTTGGATACGTTACCCAATTTGTGTTTTAATTGAACTGGCACTTCCTGCGTACTTTCCATTGATTTCCCTCACCGTCGCCAGTTGGCGCAATTAATCCGACATCCTGTCAATCATTTTTTTTCATTTAAGTTTGATAGTCGTCGTCCATTGGCGGTTATTTGTTGTATTTGTCTTTCCCATTGTTTCTGCTTTTTAGTGACCATTGGCCTTTTCTCCGTCGTGCTAGCGTTTCCAAGTGTGCACGCTCATTGATCTGGATTTTATGAGAAGAATGAAATGAATACAGATTATTAACAGGTTATTAAGACAAAATAACAGAGATACAGTAACACTGGTTTTCTATTCAATAACGAAATAAGTTGAAACTGTAAAATGCAGTGGAAACAAGCTTGTTGGAATGGTGGCGGCTTATCTCTGAGAAGAGATCTGACGACAACACGCATTTGCAAGAAGAAGGTTACAATGAGGCTCTGAAGACATTTTTACAATAAGAAAGAATGCCAAAAACCCTAGACATCCAAAAACCTAACCCTAGGAGATGAATCGCCAAAAGTCATGTGGGCCCCGTTTGGGTAAGTTAGTACATCAACTTCCCGGGGTCGTAACTTTTGCATACGATCTCTGTTTTAGGTGTGTGATAGCATGTTGGAAAGGCATGGTCGAGGATATTCATTTTTTGGGCTCAATCATGCCTTTGGCCATCATTGAGAAGCTCGATCCTGAAAAACCTTCATTTAGGCCCTCAAAATGGCCCCGAAAGTTAAAACTGCTAAAAATAGTAAATTGCCAAAATTGTCAGAAAATTATTTTGAGCCAGTTGGAAAAGGTGGGTGGCCACTGATATCTATCTGGATCAATCCTCCCTCCTTACAAAGCATTGGTCTTCATTTTGTTGAGGTGCCCCATCAGATGAGGAATTTTTTGTTGAATTTGGCCCCGGGTGAGCCACTTGCCTTAGTGCAGGAGTTGCCTTGCTTTGACGACTCGATAAAGATGGATCCTTTGTTGTCGAGTGCCTTTGATATGTCTATCCAAAATATGATCATTGGATGCATTTTGTATGCATTCAAGGTTGAGCTCTGTTGGTGTCAGTTGTTCTACTACTTTTGAGGTGTCCAATAATGGTGGGAAATAAGGGCGAATGAGATCCACGTTGAACACTGGGTGCAGGCCAAGGAAAGGAAGAATGTTGAGCTCAAAAGCATTATCCCACACAGCCTTGGTGATAGTGTATGGCCCGCAACAGAGTGGGTGAAGCTTTCGATGGGTTCCTGTAAGGCGTTCTTTCTACAAGTGCAACCAAACTTTGTCGCCCACCTGAAACTTATGCGGCACCCGTTGTTGATCATGGCGTTGTGTGTACTTGTCATTGGAATTCTGTAGGATATCCTGAATCTGTTGGTGGATGTGATGGATCCGCTCAAAAAATCAGGTGGCTTTGTCAGCTTCAGTTGGAGCAGAAGATGAGTCGGTCGAGGTGACCGCAAGGGGAAGTGCAACATCTATGGGACCCAATGGTTGGAATCCCAACCCCACTTGAAAGGGGTTGTGGTTGGTTGAGCTATGTAGGGCTCAATTGTAGCTATGTTGGACATAGGGAAGGCTCTCATCCCATGTGCGAGGGTGCTTTGAATTATACATGCGAAGGATATGCACAATCATTCGATTTACAACCTCGGTTTGGCCATCTGTCTAGGGGTGGAAGGCCGTGGATTTGGTGAGCTTGGTGTCTAGCAGTGACCAGAGGCTCGACCAGAATGTGATGAGAAATTGACTATCCCGATCTGAGACAATGGTTTGTGGGATTCCAAAATGTACCCAGACTCGTTCAAAGAATAGCTTGGCAGTGGCCTCTGTTGTGATGCTCTTCTTGCAGGCAACCAAAATCGCCATCTTAGAAAAGCGATCAACAACCACAAAAACATAGTCATTTCCCCGCTTGGTGGATAGGAGGCTCGACATGTAGTCCATTGAGATGGATTCCCATGGCCTGTTAGGAGTAGGAAGAGGGGTTTACAGGCCTTGTTTCTTAGTGGTCAATTTGGAAATAGTGCAGGAAGTGCAGGACCTGATATACTTGCCGACCTCCTGTCGAAGGTTCGACCAGTAGAAATTTTTCTGTAGCATCACCACTATCTTTTCGATGCCGAAGTGTCCTGCCACCCAACTGTAGTGGGATTCCCAGATTAGCTTCGCTCACTCACTTGATGGAACACAGATATGGCCCAGACGACACAACAACCCATCCTGAAGATGGAAATTACCATCAACTGCGTTTTCACCCAACATTTGGTAGGTGGTGGTGAAGTTAGGGTCTGTCTCATAGATTTGGGGCCATCTAGATGTCTCATGGCCGCAAGAGTCTAGCACCATGGTGAGTGTCGCGACTGGCGGTTTGCTGAGGAAATCAGCGATGTGATTGGTGCTTCCTATTTTATACTTGATGTTGAGGTGGAATTGCTACAACTATGTGGACCACTTTTGATGGCGGTCATTCTGCAATTTTCCCTGTGTCTGCATGAACTATAGTGGCTTATGATCAGTGTGTATGATTGTCTCCTTCCCAAGAATGTAATGTCTCCATTGGCGACATGCTTGCACAATGGAGTAAATTTCTATATCGTAAGTAGGGTACTTACAGATAGTATCTGATAGTGTCTCACTATGATAGGCCACAGGGTGGTCGTGCTGAGTGAGAACAACGCCCACAGTATAGTCTGAAGCATCTATCTCGATCTCAGAGGGATGTTGCAGGTATGGTAGTGAAAGTACTGGGGTTGAGCACAAGCATTGCTTCAAATCATCGAACACTTGTTGTTAGGACCGGCCCCACGCAAATTTTTCCTTACCACCACCCCTATTTATTTGGTTGAGGGCCCATGCAATATGGGAGAAACCCAACATGAGCCTGCGGTAGAAATTGGCAAGGCCCAAGAAGCTTTGAAGCTCAGTGAGTGTTGTTGGGGCTGGGCAGTCACAGATGACTTGGATATTGGCTGGATCCACATGTACGCCATGTTGATCAATGATGTAGCCCAGGTAATGGACCCTATCCATGCCGAAGGAACATTTTTCCAAGTTGGCGTATAGCTTGTGTTGCCGCAGGGTGTATAGAACCTGTTAAATATGCTGCAAGTGTTCGTCCCAAGTCTTGTTGTAAATTAGAATTTCATCCAGATACACCACTACAAAAGTATTGGTGAATGGTCACAGGATATCATCCATCATCCTCATGAAAGTGGCTAGAGAATTTGTCAAACCAAAGGGCATGACCAACCATTCAAAAAGGCCTTCCTTTGACTTGAAGGTGGTCTTCCATACATCTGTCTGTTCTATCGGGACATGGTGGTAGCCAGACTTCAGATCAATCTTACTGAAGTATTTGGCCCCCGTGAGTTGATGAAGGAGGTCATCGATTCGGGGAATCGGGTACTGGTTTCCGACTATGATTTTAATCAGAGCCCGGTAATCAATATAGAGTCGTCAGGTTCCATCTTTCTTCTATACCAGCAAGATTGGGCTCCCACAAGGTGATGATCTGGGGTGGATGTTCCCCTTGTGGAACAGTTCTTGGATCTATCGTTTGATCTCCTCATTCTCTAACAAAGAGAGACAATAGACTGGCCCATTGGGCAGTGGTACGTCAGGGGTCAGATCGATGGGGTGCCTGACCTGGCAGTGTAGAGGTACCCCTATAGGTGAGGAGAAGATATCTAAGTATTCTTCTATGACCTTATCTACTTGCTTCTTCTATGTGGAGAGGTCATTCGCAGAGACCCTAGATGTGGTTGTGATCTTTCACTTATTCTGAGAGCGAATCACGAAGAAGACAAACTTCCCCGTTTGAGAGATTACCTTCCTGCATTGCTTAGCAGAGATCAAGGAAATAGAACTAGGTGGGACTACCTCGGGTATCCTGTACAATTTCCTGTTCAAAGTAATAATAACACTATGAGGCCTAGACTCATATACAACATGACGTTTCCATAAATAAGGTTGGACCAAAAGAACATCACAAACTTCGAGAGGAGCAACATCACACAATACCTCGTCTTTGAAGGGCTTGATTTCATACGATAGTCGACACTATTGGTTGACGCGGAGATCGCTTCCTTGGCGGAGCCATCCAATGGTGTAGGGTTGTGGGTGCGGTGTTGTTGGCAGGGCCAATCGCTTGATGACCTCTATTGAGATGATGTTCTTCTAGCTACCGCTATCAATGATGAAGTGCAGTGGGGTGCCTTTTACCCACATCTGTGAATGGAAGAGGTGCTCTCCTTCTTCTGGCTCGTCTGGTTCACTAGGATGGAGCTTGGTGGTAGCAACGGTGGCACTGGGTTCCGCGTCAATGATCCATCTTCCCCTTTCTGGTTCTAGCTCAGAGTCAGAATCCACATCTGATTCATAGGCTCTCACTTTGGCCACAAACAACTGCTTTGAGCGGCAGTCAACAGTGTTATGCCAAGGGCTCTTATGGAAGTCGCACCACTTCTCGGTATCTTTCTTTGTCTTTTCGGTGTCCTTCTTTGCTTGTAGCTTGGATTGGTTTTCCTGATACTGTCCATATTTTCTTTGTCCTTTGTTCGGTGGGTTGGGGCTGCCCTTTCCTGGATTTTGTTGTGAGGGGTTCCCAGGCCCAAATTTCTGCGTCTTTTGTTTGAGCTTCTGCTCGATTTTGATGGCATATCGGTAGGTCGTGCCCAAGGATGAGATGTCTAGAAATTACATTTCGGTCTGGATGTATCTATGTAGAGCACCGCAATACTTGAGCACCAGATGTCACTCTGAATCTTTGATACCCAACTTGGTGCGCAAGGTATGGAAGATATTTGTGAAATGTGGCACTGCTTGGTCTCTTTCTTACCGCAGTGTGGTCCATTTGGTATATAGGTCGTCATAAATTTCGACAGGGTAGTATTGTTCCTTAATAACATCCTTGAAGGATTCCTAGGTGGTCATGACTAAAAATAATGGGGTTTCCTCTGTTTCCTTTTTCTCACAGAAAGTTTCCCACCAATCTTTGACATGGGGAACGACTTTGAGGAGCGCAAAAGTAATATTTTCTCTATTTGAAAAGTTATGGACATAAAAATACCCTTCTAGTAGATTCAACCACTTGTCTATAACATATGCATATATATGACCTTCAAATATAGGAATAACAAAGTTTACTTGTACCTTGAAGGGGGTGGTGCCTCCGTTCGAAGAAGATGCGTCGCATGTTGGTAGCCGCCGAAGGATTTGCGCGAAACTATCCATCATCTCGTTCCTCTGTTGTGTGAGGGATTCCTCAATCAACAGTTTGAAAGGATATCCTGTCCCATCATCTTTATTTTCTCCTGCCATGGGAGGTCGCTTGGGCAAGTGAGATATTTTGTCCTCAAGAGAAACAAGCTTGAGACCCAACTCTTTGTACTCTGACCTCCTTGGGGACATGCATTAAGACGACAAGGAACAGACCACTCTGATACCACTGATCCAGATTTTATGAGTAGAATGAAATGAATACAGATTATTAACAGGTGCTTAACACAAAATAACAGAGATACAGTAACACCGGTTTTCTATTCAATAACAAAATAAGCTGAAACTGTAAAATGCAGTGGAAACAAGCTTGCTGGAATGGTGGCGGTTTATCTCTGAGAAGAGATGTGACGACAATGCACATTCACAAGAAGAAGGTTACAATGAGGCTCTGAAGGCCTTTTTACAATAAGAAAGAATTCCAAAAACCCTATACATCCAAAAACCTAACCCTA
>CBVK0102526568.1:0-16599 GCA_900067695.1 Picea abies | reverse complement strand
AACTTCTCGGGGTCGTAACTTTTGCATACGATATCCGTTTTAGGCGTGTGATAGCCCATTGGAAAGGTATCATCGAGGAGATTAATTTTGGGGGATCAATCATTCATTTGACTATCATTGAGGAGCTCGACCCTGAAAAACCTTCATTTAGGCCCTAAAAAATGGCCCCGGAAGTTAAAACTGCTAAAAATAGTAAATTGCCAAAATTGTCAGAAAACTATTTTGAGCCAGTTGGAAAAGGTGGGTGGCCACCGATATCCATTTGGATCACTCATTCTTATTTTTTGGCGCACTATGCCTTTGTTGTTATCTTTTGATGTCTAGCGCGGTATCTCCTCTTGGTGTGTGTGTGTTTGATTTTTTTTTTCTAGTGCGAGGAGGTCGACTGTCCCTATACAGCTTCAGTTGACTCCCATTGATCATCCCTCTGATTTTTTTTTCCTCCCAAATCCTTCAAATGTACAACTCCCCCATCTTTGACATTCTTTACTTCGTATGGTCCTAACCAATGCATTTTGAGTTTTCTTGGGTGTTGAAGGGATTTATTGTCATACACCAAGACTAAGTCTCCTTCCTTGAAATATTTCCTCTTGATATGTCTGTCATGCCAAAATTTGTCCCTCGCTTTCTGGACTTCTTGGTGAAACCCTGCTAGAATCTTATCTTCCTCCATGATCATCAGTTGATTTACCATTTCCTATACTACGCCTCATTCTGTCATCTTTGTAATTGTTGATACACACAAACTAGGTAACAAAAATTCTAAGGGCACAAATGCTTCTTGTCCATATACCAATCTGAATGGTGTTTGTCATGTCAATTGTTTCAATGTGGTCATGTACGCCCACAATACTTCTAGTATCTTCAAGTCCCAATCATCCCTATTAATGTTGCAGATCTTTGTTAGTGCATTTTCAAAGATTTTGTTAAAGGCTTCCACTATTCCATTTGCTTGAGGATGATATGGTGTACTCTTTTGATGATAAACTTCAAACTCTTGGTCATAGCCTTAATAGTGTTGTTTATGAAGTGAGTGTCTTGTTCACTCATCAAAATCCTTGGGCAGCCAAATATAGTGATCACTTTCTCAAACAGGAAGTATGTTGTTTTCTCTGCACTACAATCTTTTATTGGTGTTGCTTCTGCCCATATTGTCAGGTATTTTGTCACAGTGATAATGTACCTTGCTCGTGACCTTTTTGTTGGTGAGTTAATTGGTCCCACAAAATATATTGCCCATTTGTCAAATACATGTAATGTTACTTGTGGTTTGAGGGGCATCTTGTCCCTTCTATTCAATTTACCAACTCTCTGACATACATCACATTTTTGGTAGTAGTCATTTGAGTCTTTGTGAATGGTTGGACACCATAGTCTTGCACGCAATACCTTCTGCGTGGTATATTTTCCTGCATAATGTCCTCGTGTTATTCCCTCATGGGCTTCTACTAAAATCCTTGGTATTTCATGTTCTAGCACGCATCTTCTCAAGATGCTATCTGCATCCATTTTGTATAAGTGTCCTGCAATCAACTGGTAATCTGTAGCCCTGACTACCAAGTTTTTCTTCTGTGCAATGTTATATTCTTGTGGCGTAGTCCATGTAATCAAGTACTGGATGATGTCTGTGAAGTATTCATTGACTATCTGGACTGATAACAGCATGTCAGGAAATTTGTCCTCTAGATTCGTAGGTTCCTCCCCATTAGTGATCCTCGACAAGTGATCAAGTCTTGCATTCAACTTTCCTAGTTTGACTATCACTTCAAAGTCAAATTCTTGGAACAACAATAACCATCTACAAATCCTCCCCCCCCCAACACTGGCTTCTTGACGAAGTATTTAAGCATTGAATGGTCTTTGAACATATTGAAATGTTTTCCCAATAGATAATGCATGAACTTATGAAACACGTAGACCATAGCTAAACCTTCCCTCTCTGTGGTATTACAGTTCTGCTCCGATTCTGATAGTTTTCTGCTAGAAAATGCTATAGGATGGTCCAATTCTCCTGCTCTTAGTTGAGCCAGAATAGCTCCAAGTTTTGTGGCCGATGCATCTACATGTACATGGAATGTCTTTTCCCAATCCGGGAATACTAGTATTGGTGCGATTACCATCTTCTCTTTCAGGGTATCTAGACCGTGCTGATAGTCCTCATTCCACTGGAACTTTGTGTCTTTCCTTAGCAATTTCTCCATTGGCGCAGTGATCTGCGCATACCCCTTTATAAATTTCCCGTAGTATCATGTGTGTCCCACTGTTGCTCTCAATTGGCAGACTATTTTTTGTGGTGGCAGGTTAACAATTACTGCAATCTTGCTTGAATCTACTAGCAAGTCTTGCTTGCATACTATATGGCCCAATAGTATCCCAAAATTTGTTCTGAAGATGCACTTCTTGATATTTAATGATATTTGGCACTACATGCATCTTTCTAACATCAGTCGTAAGACTTTTACATGGTCTTTCAACAGACTATAGATTGTCCAATCATCCAGATTTACCTCTAGAAACTGATGGATAAACTCTTTAAATGAAGCTATGACTACTCTGGAGAATATTGTTGGTGCATTCTTCAGTCCAAACAGCATGATTGTACACTGGTAGGATCCCCATTCCGTGGAAAAAGTGGTCTTGTATCTGTCTTTTGGTGCTATCTGGATCTGATGGTATCTCGAGAATCCATCGGTGAATGAATAAGCTTCATGTCCTCCTACATTCTCCAATACTTCATCTGTGAATGGAGTAGGGAACAAGTCATGTAGGCACGCATCGTTCAACTTCGTCAAGTCGACACATATTCTTATCCCCCCTTGTTTCTTCTCCTGAACTACCATCTGGCTTACCCATTCAGACTCTTCTATAGGTTCTATGATTCCAGCCTCCAACATCTTATCAATATCAACTTTGACTTTTTGCTTATATATCAGGTTTAGTATGTATGGTCATTGTCTGATCGATATCTTCATTTCGCCTAGATCTCCTACTATGCTTTTCATTTATGTGAACGTTGTTGGGAACAGATCGATGTACTCACGCAGTAACTCTGTTATACTTTCCATTGTTTTCTCATTACAATAGTCTCCAATGTTGGCCATTTTGGGATTCTCAACTGTCCCAATGTTTAATTTCTTCACCTTGATCGACGCAACAATTACTTTTGATTCCAGAGGTGGACCTTCCACTTCTCTCTCGCCTTCCACTTCCTCAATCTATCACTGTCTATCTTTTTTGTTGTTGTTCTTCTGTCATAAGTTCAACTTCTAGTTCCTTAATGAATATCACCCCTCTGAATTGTTTAAGTGTTGTGTCTATGTTGGGGTTCTCATGCTCAAATGAGAAAGTGACTATAAATTTCTTTTGTAATATTGTCCAGCTCATAGTTACTCTGCGCAGTTCCTGGTCTATATACCAGTTTGTTGGGATGCTCTCTAATGTGTGAACGAAATGGTGAGGCCATTCCTTTGGTGGTGTCATTTTCCATCGCGCTCTGCACTTCTCCAAGTGTTCTTCTAGTGCTCCATGTCCATCATATTTCTGTAGTTGGTTGCTTCCTTGTTCTGCGCCAAACCTAATGCACAGTAACCACTTACATTGGTACCAATCCTTGATTGTTTCTTTGTGTGCACCTCACCATCTCCCAGGTGTTGCCTTGAGTGCTATATCTAGGGATAAGAGCCTATGATGTTCTAACACTTCATCTTCATATCGTGTTAAGAATGCTTCTAGGTCGTTCACCCCATGGAAGCTGGGAGGTTCCCTTATCTCTGTACCTACCCATCTTACTGTGTGGTCTATTCTTGCGCATCTTCTTGTGGAGACTTCGTGTAAATTCTGCTGCCAATTTTCTAAGCCTGTATTTGAGTCTGACGCACATGAGGTGATGATTCACCAACTGAGTACTCCATCTGCAGTTGGGTTCATGTAATCTTCATCTCGCGCAGGTGTTCTGTACAACTGATTAATTTCCTCCAGGTCCAAGAAAATAGGCTCTACGAACCTTTCCCCTTCTGATGGGTCCAATGGCACAATGACTCTGTATTCTCCTGACTCGAAGGTCATCTTCTGCATCTTCAAGTTGATTATGGCTTGGTTATCAAACGCCCAATCCAATCCAAGAAACGTCAGATAAGGTGTTGTACCATCTGCTATCTCGATTACTTCGAAGTCGGCTTTAGTCTGCACTCCATCCAAGTCTACCGTCACTCCTTTTAGTCTTCCAATTGGGAGAACTTTGTGTTGATTTACTAGTTTTAGTTGAACAAATAATGACAATGGATTGGACCTCTTACCTGAATTCCTAGAGAACCCAACGGTCGTCCCCGAGGACATCACAAGATTGCAGGTTGGCTCATTTAAAAATCCCTTCCAGTGAATAGCATGGATTTTTACGAGGATAACAGGACATGAAACCACGACCAAAATCTCCCGGATGATTCTTTACATTCTATATTTTACGGTCAGAGAACAGACCATCTTCGATTGGGGTAAGTTGATTTCCATTGAAATCTCTTCCCAATTGGCGCAATACAAGAAGGAGAAGAAATTATTTATTTCATCTTATTTGGTTTTCTCGATAGCGCATTGTTACCAGTTCCCGAGATTATCTGTGTTCATGAAGGTAAACTATGAATTCGACCCAGTAACCTTCTAGTATCAAACATTGTGGAGGCACAAGGCCTCCCAACATTTTTATGAAGTTTTTAATGATTTTGTCCATGGATGATTTTAGGGGCTAAATTTTGCTCATGGGCTAATTTTCCATGGTTTTTCCAAAAACAAGATTTGCTATTTTAAAAATTATTCGCCCAAATTCTATAGGATAAAATTATTTTACCTTAAAAATCGCCAAAATTTTATAAAAAATATATAAAATCCTTATAAATTTGAATATTTTTACAAAAATATCGCCAAACATTTATAGTTGGCATATGAAGGATTAGTAAGATTCACCAAGGTTTCTATATTTTAAAACAAATTTCCATCCTTAAAATCATCCCTGATTTTGTCTCAGTTCTTAAAGATTTATTGTTTGGAAAGAACGCTCCCTAGATGTTTGACCAAGCGATTAAGTTCCTGGCTAGGAAGGGGACACTAGTACAGATGGAAAATTGTAACATTATAAGGATTTTTGGATCCAAGGAAAATCCTTCCTTCCTTCTGTGCCACATATTTGACAAAAATTTTGTTGCTAAAATAGCAAGGCAGTACAACTATTGGTTGCATTTTTTCCATGAAAAGAGAAAAAAATAATTCATACCTCTTCCTTGGAAAGTTGGAGATTTCATATTCAAAAATATGAACAAGATTGATGAATTTGCGGGCCACTTTCATAGCCTCAATTTAAAATATTTTGAAAAGTAAAAGGGTTTGACCCTAATGGTATTTTTGTAGAAAATCTATTAGTTGTTGGTTTCAACAATTCTTTCATTAATACTATTTTGAATGAAGACGGAGGCAATGCCTCAGGTACTCCCGCTCGTGACACCGGCGACCTGGAGACAATACTTAGCACCAATGAGGTCCAAGACTCCAAATTGATACTCAACTAGTTGTTCTTAAACAAGCAAGCATTTCATGAACAAGTTCATATCTTTAAAGGGTTATCATTCGAAAAATTATACGACATTCTTGAGTATGGTGAATGAAGATGACATGGAAAACTGGCTAGTTGATTATTCGATTAAAAATCAATATATTGAAGAAGCATTGCAGAGCATTTCTATTAATCTAAGGTACTTGGAAGACAAACTCTTCAATATAAAAATATGGCATGAAATCAATGTGGTGCCAATGAAGAGCTACATCGAGGAGTGGTTTATAAAGGTTGTCGACAAGCTTACATGTAATGTTCCCAAGCCAACATGCCAGGAACATCATAGTTTTGGGTGTCTTTTCAAACTTTTACTGGTTGTGGCATTTCGTCAAACACTTTGTTGATTTACTTGTTTGTATGTGTTTACTTGCAGGTTGACCTCTTGATTTCGGCCTTAAGGTTATAATGGTGAATTTATATGTGTTGCAGAAATAAACAAGAAGATACCGTAATGGAACATACCTCTACCATATGCAAGACCAACAATATAGTAGACAAGCCAAAACACCTCAGATCTGATTTTATTCATAAATAGAAGAACCTGATACAATGAAGATGTCGATCTGGAATGCTAAACAGATGGATCCAATAACACAATAGGAGTTGCTACAAAATGCTCCAAGAAGATACTATAAGCCTCCAAAGGCTACATACACCATGAATACCAATACAAGAAAGATCTGGGTCATATGAAGTGTCAACCCCCAAGCTGGAAGATGCCACGCCCTGTTGGATCACTGAATAGCCTCAACAATTCAGCCCTGCTGCCAAAGATGTCCAATCCCTCCGATAAATATGCTAAACTGTAGATTGGGAAAATGCAAGAAAAACCTAGGTGCTCAAATCTCCAAGATCCCTCTCAAACCCATGGATATAGCCTCCCTCCAAGGAATTGTGCGCCCCCTTGAATGCCTGAAACCCTAGATAATTCGGCCTAGCTGAAGAAGCTTCCAAAGGAGTCCAATGAATATGCCAAACTGTAGATCAGGATGTGTAGATTCCCCTCCTGAAATATCAAACCGAAATACCAAGGAATGCTCCCCCAAATGTTGAATCCTCAAGTGAAGCTGCACCCTCCTGAAAACTATCAAACCCTACAATTTCGGCCCTGATGAAGGAGGCCTCCAAATGCCCTGAAATTGGCTAGAAAGGTAGATCGGGACACTGCAAGTCACTAGTTAAAGTCTCAGGGTCGGATCTGAAGTATAAACCCTCCAAACTTAATAGATTTGAATCTCCAAAATGCTCTCCTTCTCTCCAATTCATCCAATGCATCCAATAATTCAACTGGCTCATAAAACTTCTCTAGAATTGTGAATTTGGAATGACAAAGGTCCTCTACTTGGGACATATTATTGGGGTGAAAGGAGTACAGGTGCATCAGGAGAATATTCAAGCCATAATGGAGTGGCCTACACCTAAAACCCTTACAGAGTTGAGGGGATTCCTAGGCATTTTCACTTATTACGGGAAGTTTGTTAAAGGGTTCTCACAACTTTGTGCACCTCTGACCGATTTAACCAAGAAGAGAGATTTCAAATGGAGTGAGGAAGCCCAATTTACATTTGACAAGATGAAAAAAGTGATGAGCACATGCTTAGTTTTGGCCTTACCATATTTCAGCCAACCTTTCACTCTGGACTGTGATGCCTCGGGAGAAGGCATTGGGGCCATATTGATGCAGAATAGGCACCCTCTTTCCTATGAGAGCCAGAAACTCAAGGGACCTGAGTTACTTTACACCATATATGACAAATATATGTTGGCCATCATGCACACCTTGGCCAAATTCAGGCAATACTTGGTTGGTGCTATATTTGGGTGAAATCAGACCACAACGGCCTTAAGTACTTCTTGGAGAAGGACTTAAATGAAAGGAAATAGAAAGGGGTCAGCAAGATACAGGCCTATGACTTTGACATTGAATTCATCAAAGGGAAAAACAATGTAGTGGCAGATGCATTATCCAGGAGGCCATCAATCTATGCCATGACATATGTATTAGTTGATTGGAAGGACCTCCTTCTAATAGAATACTAAAAAAATTAGTTCTCTTGTCAGGTGATGGATGGGAAAACACGGGATGATAACTTCAGAGTCATTAATGGCATTATCCATTACAAGGGCCGAATCTTTTTGGTTCCTGAATCGACCTTCAAGGCCAAGATATAATAGGCATGTCATGACTCACCGATGGTAGGGCACCAAGGGATTGGAAAGACATACAGGCAAGTAAGGGAGAGGTTTTAATGGAAGGGCCTCAAAGAGGATGTGATGAATCATGTCAAGGAATGCACTACTTGCCACGAGAATAAAGACGGGCACACTTACCCAGTAGGACTACTGCAACCCTTACCCATCCCAGAGAACAAATGGGAGAGCATTTCCATGGACTTCGTCACAAGGTTTCCAAGGGCGCAAGGTAAGGATTGTATTTTCATAGTGGTGGACACGTTGACAAAATTTGCACACTTCTTCTCCATTGCTACAGACTTCAGTGCAACGCAGGTGGCTGAGTTGTTTTTCAGAGATATCTTCAAGCTACATGGGCTACCCAAAACCATTGTTAGTGACAAGGACATCCAATTTATGAGTATGTTTTGGCAGGAGTTATTCAGGCTGGTTAGTACAACTTTGACCCCTAGCACTAGCTATCATCCTCAGACAGACGGGAAGATCAAAATAGTCAATAAGTGGGTAGAAGGATATCTCAGGAACTATGTAGCAAGGTAACAGAAGGCATGGGTCAGGTGGCTACACTTGGGGGAATAATGTTACAACACCACCCATCACATGTCCATAGGCATGACCCCATTCAGGGTGTTGTACAGTTATGACGCACTCTCATTTGTAGAGATTACTTTTGGTGATAGTAGAGCCCCCATGGTATAGGACTGGGTACAGCAGAGTCTAGAAATCCTCAAGGAGTTGAAGGATCATTTATAGAAGGCACAGAATCAACAGAAGGTCCAAGAAGATAAACACAGGGTAGAGCGTACCTTTGAGGTTGGTGACTTAGTCTACCTAAGGCTCCAACTGTACCGACGAGATTCTATAAAAAGAAGTGGAGCAGAAAATCTCCAAACCCATTTCTTTGGGCCCTACAGGATCAACAGGAAGGTAGGGGTCGTAGCTTATGAGTTGGAGCTCCCACAGGATAGCACGATACTCAATGTCTTCCACGTGTCCTGCCTGAAGAGGGCCATCGGCCAGCACATCACCCCATTGGAGGTGATTCCACCTCTATATGAAAAGGGGCAACTGGTTCTAGTACCATAGGAGATATTGTAGGTTCAAGAGAAGAAGCTCTGGAAGAGAAGCATCAAAGAATACCTGATCAAATGGAAGGATTTGCCCATTGAGGATGCCACGTGCGAGAATGACCAGGTGGTATGGGAAACAGGTTTGGAATTGCTTGTGGAAAAACAATTTCTAGCAGGGGAGACTGTAATGTCCCCCACCTCTTGATGAAGAGGTTTGGGAAGACTTAGTGGTCTAGACATCCCCACTAGACCATAGTCTCATACAGCAAGGGGAAAGGTCAGCTAACTCAATGTTATATTTTGAAGTTGACTTGGGAAAAAGGGGAAAAGGATAAAAAGTAACTCAATGAAGAATTAGAACGTTGGAGGTTGAGTTAGGAGTTGAACCCAGGGGTTAAACTAACTCAACAGGGAAATAAAATGGAAGTATAAAGGAAAGTCTAGGGCACACCTTTCACTCATTTTGGATATTTGGCATTTGCTTGTTGAGCTCTTGAGCACACAATTTTGAGGGTTTTGATATTAAAAACCCTAGAGAACATCTCAGGGGTGAAATATTCCACTCACCTTGTTCCAAGCTTGGTCTCGAGGATGAAATAATCCACCCACACCATTCTACACTCATCACAGGTTCCATCATCGATCCAGGAGGGTAGCAGGGTCGTACCATTCAGGTTTTTCTAGCAGGGGCACAACATTGCATAAGGAGAAGTTCGATCCAACATTGTGAGAGATCCTTGAGAAATTCTAGCACTTGGGTTTTGCTTGCATGACCTTGCTCATTAGTTTGGAGGTATTTTTGATGCAGGAGCATCCACACTTCATCAAGCGAGCCAGCGCGTGGAGTAAAGAACATACAGCTGGATAGCGCCAGCACATATATTTTTGAAATACTTGGAAAGTTGTTGCGCCGCCATTTAAATGAAGGCATTCAAAGCCGGATGCACTTGTATTATATTATAGATAGGAAGGCATTTAATGGTTTTAATGCTGTTAGATAGAAATTAACTGTAGATTAGACAGTTTTGCTTTCGAGAGGGAAAACAAAATATAGGCACCCTCCTTTGTATCATTGTATTATCATTCCTGCATTCTGAAGGAAAGAGCAAGCATAGAACTTGTGAAGAACACCCATGTACAGATTGAATTAATAGAAGAAAGACTTTGATTCAATTCCATGGCTGTGTTTGTTTTCTATGTGTTGTTGATATTATGTTGTTGCATACTTGCTTCTTTTTATGCCTTTCTTCTATATGTTGCATATGTTATTGCATGGCAGGTTCGAAACCTGAGAGAATGAGAAAATAAGTTTCAAGTGTTTCACTGTTCGAACCAGTATATTCCTGCATAGAGTGCAGTCAAATTCCTCTGCATAGAGTGTGTCGAGGGGGTTCAACAGTGAAGCTCTTATTCTCGTCGACCAGGGTTGTGTTGGGTTGTTCGAACCTCGCAGGTAGAGCACAGGTCGGATTGAGGTCTCAGTAGAAAGTCTGAGAAGGGAAAGGCCATGGTTGCTGTGACTGTGAGTGCACCGGATTTGGGAGGACTTCAACACTTTTGAAAGTTGTCGAAGTCTGGTAAAATCAGTGAGTGCAAAGACCTCTGAGAGAGTCGGAATTGGTAAAGCTCAGGAGGAATAGTTCCTTTGCCTCATTGTGGGAATAGATTCCAGTGAAGTTCACGCAGGGCAAAGGTGGCGGAGCAAGGAATTTCTCAAGAGGAAGAGAATCGATGACTTGGAATTCCTGTGGAGATTTGTGAATTCCCGTGGATCGTTGGATCGATGGGAAGCAGCGGGGAGGTTAGTCGAAGTACAGGAAGGACCGGAGTCCTCGGAGTTCGGCGTTTGGCGAGGTAAGAGTTCCTCACCCCTTGAAATCGCGAGTAGCGATTTCCCGATCTAACGGGAGCTGTCTATTGGAGTAGGGACACGTGACACCCGATCCTGAGGAGTTGGGAAATCGGGGATCGACGTTCGGAGGTTTCAGCACCAAGGGGCGCTTGTATCGTGGATTCATGATCCGCGAAATCCCGAGGTTGACGTGGAAGTGTAGGGCCCTGGAGGTATAGTGGAATACAGGTGGCACCGCGTCGGGGAATCGACACCTCGGCACTCGGGGTTTGGAATCCAAAGCAGTGACAGCGCGAGTGGCGATATCCCGAAGGTTGACCGTTGACCATCGGTACTCGGGGTTCAGCGTTTCAAGTGATACGAGAGTAATGTCGTAAGGTTCGTGAATCCGCGAAACCCGATCTTCTGAAGTACGAAGGGAGGATTGCCGATAAGACTGTGGGTAAGGAACTCCCGAGGGAGTTGGAAGAGCTATTAACTCTTCGGGCCATTGAGAAAGAGAAGGTCCTGGTGGAGCGCGGCTGCTGCCGAGAGCGGTTGCGTCAATTTTGGAGGAGTTACTTCGGCCAGATTATTAGCTACAGATCTGGGACAGCTTTGAGGGAAGGAGGACGTATTGGTGATTCATAGATTCTTATATCTAGGGGGTTATACCTCATATCTGATTGTGAGACTTCTCCAGGTGACTTTTGGAAGCCCGATCTACCATCCTAGAGAGTTTCAAAAGTTTTGGAGGCATCCTTCATCCAGGCCGAATTATTGGCACTTCAGGGTTTCAGGAGCAATCTTGATTAGGGTTTCAACAGTCGAATGAGAAAGACTCAGCATTTGGGCTTCATACTTCAGGGAGGGATTTCCCTTTCCCTAATATATCTTTTGGTGGAGTTTGGCATCACTTTGAGGTCTTCTTCAGCTGGGCCAAAATCTTGGCCTTCTCATCCATCCAGTAGGACGTGCCAGCAGCTAGGGGGGTTGGACGTAACCCTAGCATCTTTTGAATTTGGTATTTCATCTGATATCCATCCTTTGGAGGCTCGTTGGGTATTATCGGGAGCATTTTGTAGTAGCTCATATCTTTTATTTTGGAACCATCTGATGTTATTCCAGATCTGCTTTTATATTGTATCAGGTTCTTCCTCTTCTTAATAAAAAGGTCAGATATGTGCTTTGGAGTTCCATAACTTGTGTATTGATTATATCTTGCATAGTATTGAGTATATCTTCATGAATTGTGTTGAATAACTGAAAATAACCCAAAGGATGAAATCTAAAAGGCCCACCTGCATACACAAACAAACAAACAGTTAATTCAATGGTTAGTTAGTGTTCCCAAGCGAAAACAATTGGCTTGGGAACATTACATTACTGTTACACCTCAAAATTACTCACTTCGATAGTGTCACAAGTGTCGTCATTATGAGTGTTGTAAGTGTCACATATTGTTCGTGTTAATGTTTAAGCCATTATTATAGTTCTTTGCATTTCATTAGATAACAATAGCATAATCCAAGATCACTGAGAAATACACAATCAAAAGAGACACAACATTTATCCTGGGACACCCTCTAGGGGAAGAAAACCCAGCAAAACTTCCTTAATATAGATAGCCAATACAATGCCAAGAGATCTCTTAAACTAATGCAGAATATCCTCTCCCAGATATGCACCACTCTCTCTCCTTCTTCTCTAACTACAGATCTGAAACTTGTCTCACGAAATGAGAAAGTGAGTTGTGTCTCTAAGTGAGGCGCTAGCCTCCTTATTTATATTAGACTGGCACGTGTGAAGTGTCTCTTCACTGGCAGGGCTGACTTCTCCAACTGGGTGGTCATAACCACCTTTAATATATTCTGGGGCCTCTTTAATATCTGTTGGGGCCGACTTCTTATTCTGCCTATTATAATTATCATTTGACCAATCCGCAAAAGGGGATTTGGTTCTATTACAATAGCCAACATGATCAATCCACAATGGGGATTGATCCAACGAGAGAGAGAGGACAACATCATCAACAACATCAAGTGGGTGAGAGGACAACATCATCAATATCATCTTGGAACATTGACTGGCATATCTATAAATCATCAGAATTTTTCTTCATCGGCAACATCGTCATTCTCAAAGGAATGCCGTCATCATCTGCATCAATATGTATTAGTATAAAAACTGATACATCATCATCATCACAGCATAAGGCTGGCTCATCATAATACAAGACTGGCTTTATGTCACAGCTGTCAAGATGGAAGCTCCGTACTCGTCTCATATCAATGTCTTGCTTTATGTCATAGCACTCAGGCTGGAAGAAAGATACTAGACTAACTTTATGTCACAACTATCAAGCTGGAAGCACAGTACTAGTCTCATCTCATCATCTTGCTTTACGTCACAACACTCAAGTTGGAAGCAAGATACTCGTCCTTCTTTATGTCACAACCATCAGGTTGGAAGCAGGATACTAGATTGGCTTTACGTCACAGCTATCCAGTTGGAAGCTCAATGCTAGTCTCATCATATCATCTTGATTTATGTCACAACCATCAGGTTGGAAGCAAGGCACACATCCTGCTTTATGTCACAACCATCAGGTCGGAAGCAGGGAACTAGAATTTCTTTATGTCACAGCTATACAGCCGGAAGCATAGTACTAGTCACACATCATCTTGCTTTACGTCACAACCATCAGGTCGGAAGCAAGGTACTCGTCTTTCTTTATGTCACAACCATTAGGTCGGAAGCAGGATACTAGACTGGATTTACGTCACAGCTATCCGGATGGAAGCACAGTACTAGTCATATCACATCATCTTGCTTTACGTCACAACCATCAGGTCAGAAGCAGGATACTAGACTGGCTTTACGTCACAGCTATCCGACTGGAAGCACAGTATTAGTCATATCACATCATCTTTCTTTATGTCACAACCATCAGGTCAGAAGCAAGAGATGTCTTATCACAACATCTACTCCCCCTTTCGAGGAGGGTCCTTTCAGACTATACCAAGCTTATCTCGAAAGTAATCAAACTTTACAAAAGATAGTGGCTTTCTCAACACGTCAGCAACCTGTTCATTCGTGCTAATGTATTGGAGCTTTAAGGCTCCTCTCTGCACCATGTCACGGATGTAATGATAACGGATCTCTATGTGCTTCGACTTGTCATGGAATACATGATTCTCTTTCATCTTTATGCATCTCTGGTTGTCACATAGAATCAAGGTTTCTCTCATCTCTAAGTCAAATAGGTCGGTCAACAACTTTCGAATCCATATAGCTTCGCAGCTGGCAGAACATGCAACAATGTATTCTGCTTTTGTTGTGCTGAGAGAAATACTAGATTGCTTCCTACTCTGCCACGAGATCATAGTTGATCCCAAACTGAAACACCATCCTGAAGTGTTTTTCCTGTCAGAAGCACTTCCTGCCCAATCTGCATCAGTATATCCACTCAATGTGAAATCATGATCTCCATCATAGCTAAGACCACAATCTATTGTACCTTTAAGACACATCATCACATGTTTTGCAGCCACTAGGTGAACATGTCTGGGTTCTACCAGAAACTGACTCAAGGTGGCCACGGCAAAACAATTGTTTGGTCTGGTGTTCGTCAGGTACATCAATGATCCAATAATATGTATATACAGTGTGGCATCAATCAACTCTGACGAAGTATCGACCAACAGCTTCAGCTTCGCTTCCATGGGTGTATTCATGGGCTTGCATTCCAACATGTCGAATCTCTTCAAGATTTCAACCATATACTTCCCTTGGTTAAGGAAGATACTCTCAGGACTCTGCCATACCTCAAGACCTAAGAAATAATGCATTAGGCCAAGGTATTTCATTTCAAATTCTGAGGCAAGTCTCTTTTTACATTCAGTGATGATCTTTTCTTCTCCAGTTAAGAATAAGTCATCCACATATAGTAGTAAGATTACTAGCTCGTTGTTCATGATTTTGAAGTAGAGGTTAGAGTCTTCTTTACTCTTGGTAAAGCCGAAGCTCGTCAAGAAACTGTCTATATGGCCATACCAAGCTCTAGGAGCTTGCTTCAATCCGTATAAGGATTTCTTCAATCTGCAAACATGAGACTTCCTATCTTCAACCTCAAATCCTTGAGGTTTCTCTATATACACTTCCTCTTCGATGACACCATTTAGGAAAGTTGTCTTCACGTCCATCTGGTGCAGCTTCCACTTCATCTTAGCTACAAGAGATATGATGGTTATGATCGAAGTGTATCTGGCCACAAGAGTGAATGTCTCTTCATAGTCAATGCCTTTCTTCTGGGAAAAGCCACGAGCGACAAATATTGCTTTATACTTCTCAATACTTCCATCAACAACATGTTTTATTTTGAAGATCCATCTGGAGGATACCGCATCTTTATTCTTCGGTCTGGGAACTATTTCCCATACTTCGTTCTTTATTATGGATTGGTATTCCTCTGTCATGGCATCTTCCCATTCTTTCCTCTGAATGGTTTCTTCAAAGTAGGTAGGCTCTTCTTCTAGGAGATCACACATCAAAGCCGTATAACTAGAGAATGGATTTGGTCTTTTCACATGTCTCGTAGTTCCTTGGGGAACACCATACTTCTCTCCATCTTGAATAACCTCTCTAGCCCAATATGGCTTTCTTTTATGGAGGGTCGTCATCTGAGGAGGTTCTTGCACTTCTATTATATCATGGTCTTCTAGAAGTTCTTCATCAGGGGAAGTTACGACTTCCCTCACTGGTTCTGCAGCTCTAGGAACCTCCCTCATTGCAGTATTGGGGATTACGGGTTCCTCTTCATATACTTCTTCAAGCTGGCATTGTTTAGATTTCTTGAGCGTTGGATATTCATCAATCGTCACATCCCTGCTGATCTCAATGTGATGATGACCTGGTATATAGATTTTGAAGGCCTTGGGGACCTCACAGTATCCTACAAATATTCCCTTCTTTCCTGAAGGGTCCAGCTTGTTTCTCTTTTCTTTAGGTATATGAATAAACACTGGACAACCCCAAATATTTTGAGATGGCTTACCTCTGGCTTCTTTCCGGTGAACATATCTTCCAGTGTCTTGAGCCCAAGTGCACTATGGGACAATCGGTTCTGCACATACAGTTGCCATTGTTGCTTCTGCTCATAAGCACATAGGAAGATCTTGACCATGGATCATAATCTTCACAACTTCCATTATGGTTCTATTCTTTCATTCATCTACACCGTTTTGTTGAGGATTATGGGGAGTAGTGAGTTCCCTCTTGATCCAAACATCTTTGCAGAAGTTCACAAACTCTTTTGAGGTATATTCTCCTCCATTATTTGACCTTAGTATCTTAATCTTCCTTTCAGAAAGGTTCTCTATCAAGGCTTTGAATTCCTTGAACTTGCTGAACACTTCATCTTTAGATTTCAAGAAATATATCCAGTTTTTATGAGAGTATTCATCAATGAATGATACATAATATACATACCCACTAATGGAGGATGATGGAATTGGACCACATACATCTGAATGAATGAGTTCTAGGACTCCTTCTGCCTTGCTGTCCCTTTTCGAAAACGGGTTCTTAATGTTCTTCCCTTGTGCACATCCATTGCATATGCCTTTATGGTCACCTTTGAGTTCTAGTAAACCTATGACTGCTTTGCATATGTATGGTAGTGCCTTGTAGTTTATGTGGGCTAACCTTCTATGCCAAAGTTCACATGAGTTTTCAACGGCGTGGGTCATGGCAGCCTCTAAGTGACCCTTTAGTTTATACAAGCCATTTTCTTCACTTCCAATGATGATTTCTTCATTTAAGGTTTCTCCTTTAGCCCACATAAGAACTTCTCCATCTATAAAGGCAATTCTGGAGCCTTTCTTTTCTAAAGCTGAAATGGAGAG
>CBVK0102526514.1:0-11688 GCA_900067695.1 Picea abies | reverse complement strand
GGGAGTTTTAATTCAATAGTATTTCATTTTTGATATTGAGCACGGAGAAGACAATGAATTTCTTGATCGAGATTCCTTAACTTTTTGTTTCTCTTCATTCAAAATGATAAGAGGAAATTATAAGGTTGACAAGGAAGAAAATAAGAAAGTTGACAGTAGTTGGCAACCATCTCTTGAAGTTGTGGAAAGTGTTGTCTGTAATACAGAACCTTATTTCAGTCCACAATTACAGTTACCAAGCAACATTCAGTTTGAAAATGCAGTTGGAAGCGTGGAACACGAAGAATTTATGTAAGATCATGCAGTTTCATCAGAACTGATCCATAACATGTTACAAAATATCTTTGTTATTTGCAATGATCCAATTGCGATTATATGGATGATTTTTGTGTTCAAAACTCTCATATTTTGGACGGTTGTCAGTTTGAAGATAGGATTAATAAGCATTTAGTTTGGCATACAGTTTTAATGTCTAGACCATCAACAGTCTCATTACATTCATCACGAAGGTCACAGGAAATCTTGCAGACTTATCATGACTTTTTTAGGTTGGAATTTCAAGAAAGCACAAATGTTGGGAAAGCTTTAAAATCAGGATATGGAAACCACCTAGAGTAAAGAAATAAGATGTTAAATGGAATGGAAACCAATATGTATTCCTATGATGATCCTTTTGCAACATTCTTGAGTTCAACTGGTGGTTTCATGCTATTCAATTTCATTAAAATCCAATCTGTTGGTAAGTTTTTATTGAAGTTGTCATCATCCAGAGTTTCTTTTTTGCTCATGAGAAAGCGCTTGTAGAGGATTCAATCGACAAAAAAAATGCTAACATGGTTACACTGGATTTTCAGAGGATTCAATCGACAAAAAAAATGCTAACATGGTTACACTGGATTTTCGATATCACTTGATTTGGTTGTGTACTCAGTTAGTAGAGTAGGAAGTGGTGTGTTGGTTGTATTTTAATTTCAAATGTTAGTTTCCAACAAAGTTTCAAGTTGTCAGTGTATAGTTTAGTTTGTCAGTCATTTGAGTGTCAAGTGTTTTGGCTTCATCACCCAATGGATGAGGATACCTGGTCTATGGTGTTCTTGAAACATCCTAAGGAGCCACCATCCCCAGTTGGAGCCTATGTTAGGGCCCTATAAATTATAGGAAGTCTGATTCTTCAGTTTCTATCCATTTTTTATCGCATCAAAGCTCCCAAATTTCTTGTTTTCCTAGGATGACTTTGCCCCTGTCAGTGTCTTCTAGTCAGATCAGTCACTAGTGATAAAATATGATTTTTCAAGTTTGTTAATAAGGTCTTAGGTCAAATCTTTATATTTTGAAATAAAATATGGTCATTTCTAGGTCAGTGCTACTCCCTCCACCTGCTTATGGTTGTCATCATCCAGATCATGGTCTAAGAGTCATTTTTTTAATTTCATCTTAAATTCAGTCATATTCATCACTCGAGTCATCATTAAAGGGAGTTAGCAGATTATGGGCAAAAGAACAAAGGAAATTTCTCCTTGTGAAATATCATGCCACCATCATTAGCAAAATTGGCCTCCATCTTACAAAAGACCATTCGAAACATTCAAATTGATCATTTAACTTTCATTGAATCACCTCTCCATCATTTAGTATCATCCCAACCACCAAAGCATCAAAATTCATCCTCAAAGCACAGGGTTACCTCCTACACTGAGCTTCTGGATCACTTGTTGCACTTTTGAAATTAGAGGCCAATCAAGCACCACATGGGTTCATTTCTGCATTTCAAAGTTTCCAACATCTCCTTGAAAATTAAGTATCCTTTGGCACTCTTCCCATGCGTCATTCTTCTCAGAAAATTTAGTGAAAATCCCTCTCCTAGGGTTTCGCTGTGCTTTTGATATCCATGTAATTTTTCTTTGTTTCACTGGTAAAACCATAAAACACCTAATTTTACTGCTCATTCACCTTCACCTACACCTTACATTCCTCTCCTAAAAACCTTCCACGCATATTGACTTCATTCCCTCCATTTTCGCTACAAACCCTAGGCTACATTGCGCTTCTGGAAGTTGCCTAGGTTAGAATTGTGTTTCACTCATTTTACTCTTTCCTGTTGCTATTCTTAAGAATTTTCACTTCCCTACACTCCCTAATAGATACCCCTACCTTCTATAATTTTCCCATTAGTTTTCCTATTCCTATTACCACCATTCTCCTCCTCTAGATTCACAATCCTTTTCCCCTGTTTTCATAGACATACCACATCTTTTCCTTTTCCCACTGAAAGCTAGAGTCACATCATGGAAACTAGAAGAAATGATACTCAGAAGAAAAGGTATAATAAAGGTGGACAAGTGTCCAAGTATGAGCCAACATAGGTCAGAGAATTCATGTCCTCACCTTTCATTAAGAAATCATTTGAAGATGTTGGCGGCCTAGGGTTTTGTGAAAGAATTCAAGAGGTGGGTTACCATGCCAAATTTACTAGTCTCTTTGCCACCAATTTCAAGAAGGATAATACCACAATTGCAGGGATAGACTTCACTATTTCAACAGATGCCATTTCCATAGCTACAAGTATTCCCAATCGCAGAGAAATGTGGTTTAAAGGGATGGATTTGGACATTGAAAACTACAAGATCTTCCTAAAACCACACTATAAAAATAATTATACTCATATCTTTCCTTTCAGACAGTTTCCATGTAGATATGCCCCACTGATGAAGATGATCATGAAATACTTCTATCACATATGTACCAATATCACATAAGACTGTTGATTCTTTTCACTGCCATCAAGCCACTCAACTTGCCTCATTACCTCTTCAGGAGCCTGGTCAAAATGATAGAAAAGGTTCAGAGCAAAGGGAAATATCATCAAAAAAATTTGTTTCAGCATGGTTTGGTAAAGGTCATGATCCTCCAAAAGCTTTCAAAAATCAACATACCTTGGGAAACATTCATCAAATCAACTTATTTTCTACCTTCTACTAATCAACCTAGTAGTCAAAGAACTCCATCAACACCACCAAGGCCATAGGAGGTTGGCTCATCCAACAAGTTGTCAATTATAAAGACACCTATGGCAGATTTTGCACAAACTTACAAGAAGGCGAAAATATTGGTTTTTTCCCCTGAAAGCACTAAAAGTATGTCTACACCCATAATTCTAACTAGGGCATAAACTAGATCACTGCCTAAGGACACTACAGTTGAACAGGTTCAAGGAGCATTGGAGCAGTCACCTAGGAAAACATCTAACTCACCTTTGAATAAATTTGAAGAGGAAATTCCGGATGAGCATGAGATGTTTGACCATGGAGACAAATCAAATACAGAAATCATCAAGGAGAAACAAGCACAAATTCAAGAGCAAAAGAATGATCTGGCAAAGGCAAATCACATGGTAGCATTACTAAAACAAGAGAATGGAATTTTGAAGATTAAATTAATGCATCAAATTACTTCACCAGTTCATCCATCTTCCATCAAAGAAAAGGACAAAGGTAAAACATTGATTGGTTTGGAAGAACAGGTGGAAGACAAGGAGATGATACAGAAAAACCATGTTCACTCTATAGGTGTTCAAATTGAGGAAAACAAGGATTATTTGATTGGGAGAGTTAACCAATATTTGGAGAAGTTGTTGAAAAGGGCCAAAAGAGACACTAAGCTCCAGAGAAACATGGAAAGACACTATTTCACCAAGAACCAAATTTGCAAGATTAGGCTTAAAAACATGAAAATGAGGCTAAGGAAATCCATAAAGAAGATAAAGAGGACAGATAGCCTTGATATATTGGCTAATACATCACTGATTATTTAAATCCATCACACAAGGAGTCCCAGAAACAAATTGCATGGAATTTTGACAATTCTGATTTTTTTTCAAGTTTTTGGTATTTGATAGTTTTGATGTATAGAAGCGCATCGAGCCCATGCTACGCTTTTTCCTGGAGGCTTCAAATTCAATTTTATCAGCATGAATGAATATATTATGAAGTGTACATATCAAATATATCACTGGTGGGGAAGGTCAGTCTCAATTTTGCAGCAAAAAGTCAAAAACATGGCGAAACAATTGCTTTTTTCCCCTGTTTTCATCCAGGTGTTGTGTTTCTAGAACAATTGTGGGAAAATTAGTTTTGTGATGTATTGAACTTGATATTTTTATTTTTTAAGGGTTCATTAGGGTAGTAGACATCCTTAGATATCCATAACAATCATGATTTTTGCAAAATGATCAAGGGAAGGCCTCCAAAAGTTCTCTCAAAGATCACGCTATGTTTATGTAAAATTTGTTGTGTTTTTACGAGGAAATTTTACCAGCAGGATAAATTTTCAATTTTCCTTGGCCCAATTCGAATTCCAAAGATGTGGTTGACCTTATGAGGTCTCTAGGTGATGTAATTAATTTTATATTAACTATTCATGAATATTTGAATGTAATTAAATGGTCATTAAAGTTAGTCAAATAGTTAGAGTCAAAAAGGGAAAATAATTTTTGACTTCCTAGTTTTCAGTTTAGTTGGAGATTTTCTTGTGATTTTCTCCTATCATGAAGGATTCAACCCCTTATATGGGGAAAGTTATTTTTTATCTATATGTAGACCCAAGGGAGTGAAGAAAAGGGTTAGACTTGAAGGGAAGGATGGTATGGAGATATCACCATCTATTGTAAAGATGTTCAACCGGCTATAAGTGATTTTTTGGATGAATACAAAGGCATTTTGTTTCCATATTCTTGTGTCATGATTATGTGGTGAAGTTTTTATTGATGTAAATTGTTTTTCTCTTGTTTCACATATTTTTTTTCTTTCCTTATTGTTCATAAGAATATTATGCTAAGGATTTGTCTTAGACACTCTACTCTAGCTTAAAACAATATTTATGTTTTCTTCTGAAAGTTGGATGTAGAATTCAAATAAGATTTGCTCTGCATTTGAAGTGAACCCTCATCTTTTCTTCTTTTCCTATATCACAAACTCAAAGGATCCACTGACATGATTACCTCTCCTTGTTACACCTTATCTTAGTTATTCATTCATTTAATCATCTTTGACCTATTGAATCCATTTTTCCCAATGGCCCTTTTTTGTTGTCTCAACCAAAAAATCTAAAAACAAACCCTCTATCATCATAGCTAGCCTAATATCTCATCCAAACAAAGTTAAATCATATAGATACATCCCTCTCCGAGTCTTGGAGGGCTATATCCTTGAATCCAAGTGGTTTTTTGGTTACCTCTGTCAATTTCTCCCTCGGCCTAAGAAATTATGGAGTGCTAACACAATGCATTACCTTCACACATATTGAATTTTTCAATCCTTCTAGAATGACATTAACTTCTCTTGAGTTGTCATTGCAAATCTTCTTTCTTGCAGTATCTATGGGTGGAGTAGTTGGTGCAGTGTAACCATCTACAAAATATTTCCAAACATCAAAACCAAGAGCCAACAAGTAGATTTTCATTATTATTTTCTAGAGAGCATAACCACCTTTATTAAACCATGGTGCTTTGTTGGAAGAAATTACCTCTTGCTGATCCATTTATTTCAAGATCTATCTTCTAGTTATTAGACTGTCTTGAAGGCACTCACTCTGATACTAGTTGTTGGAAATACTAAGAGGGGGGTTGAATCAATATTACCCTTTTAAACAATTAGAAATTACTTTGTTATTTTATTAATCACCAAAATAGATCAACAATGGACTTGTATTTAAAATCAATTATATAAATATAATTAAAAAGAATTAAAAGTTTATATAAAGAATAAATGAGATAGTGAAGGACACCAATCCTTTTTAGAGCACTGAATCTTGGAGACACAAATCCCCTTCTTTAGGGCACCAACCCTAGGAAGCACCAACTCCCTTATTTTATGGCACTGACCCTAGGAAGCACCAACTCCCTTGTCTTTAGGACACCGACCCTAGGAATCACCAAATCCCCTGTATTCAGGGCACCAAACCTAGGAAGCACCAACTCCCTTATTTTCACACTTTACTTAGNNNNCCAACTCCCTTATTTTCACACTTTACTTAGTAAAGGATATGAATCCTTCCTTGATCCTCCCTTCCACCCTCACTACATAAGTATCATCAGTTATTCTTCTTATACTCTGCTTCTTCTTTTGATCTTTTGATATGGACTACATAGATACATTCTTCTTCACTGTTCTTTCTTGCTTATATATTCTTCCAACTTGTGTGAGAATTGAAGAATTGTGTCCCTTTGTTTGGACCATTTCCCCTCTTCATTTAAATTACCAGTAATAACATTTTTCTTTGAATTTAGAATTGATATCTTCCTCTATTATTATTCACACATTAGCATGCAATATTTTCAATTTAGTAAGAGGATTTTTCATAAATCGATCACAAGTATGGATTGATTTTTTCTAACTCAATCCCATGCCTTTTTATTTCATTCTTAAGCTTTTGTTGCATCCCCATTTCTCCAAAATATCATATTTGATATTTTTTATTAGATTTACAATGCATTGGATGTATTTGATCACTTAATATCAATCATGACAGAATCCAGATCCTATCTGGTTCAAAGTTCCTTCCTGACAGAGGAAAACTTCTTCTTATGTATGTTAAAATTCACTCAGACACACTTTCAGGACCTCTATTCCATAAGACCATAGGTGATGACTAAGCACTAATCCAAATGAGTGCGTAATCACTTATCAATATTGTTAGTCTCATTTTATTTTCACATTTGAGATGGATGGTTCTCGTTCAGTTTGGGACTTCGACGTTTGGGACTCTGACCTTTGGAGTCTTTCAACTCTTTCAGAGAAAAATTCATTGAAGGGTACATCAGAGCTCCCTTCTTGATAACCTTCACATGTCCAAGATCTAGGATCATAGACTTAGGCACAAAGGAGCTCTCACTCTCTAGGTATTCGACTATTCATGACTCTGGGACTCCGGGCTATAGAACTTTGAGATAGTTCAATCCCTCCAGAGTGTTTACCTATCGAATAAGTCATGAAGTTGTGGTGACTTCTTGTTGTCAATTTTTAGTACTCCTTATGGTATCTTTCCCCTGTACTCGATCAAACAGTCTAGAAATATTCTTGAGGATCTTAGATCAATAGCCAAAATTTAGTCCGTGACCTCAAGGCTTCAACCTTTGGGTAAAATTACCTATTTTAGAATCCTTTTGCCGAAGTGGTCAGCACTGGAGTTGACCACCGTCTTTCCTTTAGTGTGATATGACAGTTCAAAATTTCCATTCCAGATCAAATCTTGATCCAATAGTTGGGAAACCATCTAAATATCCTTCCTTGTCTCTAGTAATCATCAAAGTGGCAAAGTGGCAAAGTCTTGAAGTAACTTATCCGTTACTTGATCCAATGGTCCATAATGCTAATCTAACAATTGAGATTTAATCCTTCCCAACCTCTGACTCCATCTCGATCTAACTATCATGGATTGTACTGAACTAAGAATGAACAACTACTATAACTCGATCCTTGACAAAAGGATTTCTTCACTCATAGAACTATGTCTCTTGTTGTTACTTCAAATGCACCATCTCTTCCGAGCTTCAATTAATGTTCTTCCTTATGAGATTTGTGTAAATGCACTCCTTTATGCATTGTATTTATCCAATCAAAAGGCTATCTCTTTTGATATTTAGAATCTCAAATAAATATAATGAAAATACCATATTGATATTCTTGAAATCAATGTCAATAACATAATTTCATGTCCAACAATATTCCCATCGGCGAAGGAAATTTGAACATCCTCACACCAAATTTCATATAAAACTTTGTAGTATTACCAAAAAAGGGTACATTAGACCCCATATTGGATCCAAGGTCTGGGGTAAATGCGATTTGATTCATTGTAACAATTTTCCATTGATGAGGAAAGCATAGGACCCTAAATACCAATGACACAACTGTAGTCATATTGTAGAACCAAGTATGACCGAGTAAAAAATTGTATTCAAGAGGTACATTGACAACCTCCACATCAACATAGAAAGTCTTACCACCTAACTCAATGGGTGAGGAAGTGGATATTCCATGGGGTTGGAACATGTGTCTATCGAATTCCTTCAATAGTGTTGAAAATGTGTTGATATTAGGAGAGCTAAGGGCCTTCCAATAATAAATAGACATGATGCAAGTCGAGGATCCTTCATCCACCACTGTCCAGTAGATTTTTTTCCCCAATGATCACACTATGATATGAAAAGTGACCTAATAGGAGAGAATATGAGTAACCTGATAAGAATCAAAGGTCATCAAACTCAACTCTGAGGGATCAAACCAACCTATGGTAGACAACAAGGCTTTCTACTATGCTGGGAAGCTTTGGAGGACTTCAAGCATGGACATCTCACATGGTGCATGGGCCAAGTGTTCCAAAATGTTGTAGTTGTGGTTGGCCTATGTGTTTGGATTATGCGTCATTCATCAAAGAAATCCCTTGGCGGGACAAGAGTTGAGTCAAAATATGGATTCTCAATATGAAGAGGGCCACCATGCTTGGAAGAAGATACTACTTTTGGCACAATATGAGAAGACTCAGGAATGTCATAATTCTTAGCTCGCATGTTCAAATTGACTATTTGGTCTCACATGAAAATGGTAACATTCAATGAAGAATCCTTGTCTTGAGGAGTACCTGAAATGCCCCTTTGTGGAGGGGAGGGATTTTTGGAAACCATGTTTTGAGATTGAGGGGGGAAAGGATGGGTGAAGAAAATAGACTATTTAGGGGGGCCTTGTTGTGCCAAAAATATATGGACCTCATCCTTCCCAGGAAATTGGTGAGTAAGGTGGTCATCCCCACAAATTGTGTGGGGATAATGACTCTTCATTTTCTCCTTAGTGCCTCCCTCCTAGTTTTTTTGGGTAGAGGAAGTCCCTTTATCAATATTATAAATTTTTTTTCTTTTTCTTTTATTCTTCCCTCTAGGTTTCTAAGGATTTTTCGGTTGCGAGGACTACACCGAATTCACCTTGGAGGTTTGAGTAGGGACTACAATAGTTTCAACACTAATACTAGAAGCTAACATGTGTGACTTAATGGAAATTTGACCCATCTGATTAGATAATTGGTTCATAAAGGAATTTAAAACATAACTGACCACACCATCGACATGGTGTCCTAGTTTTAGATTCATTAGATCTATTGACAACATAAAATCATGTGGGATAATGTCATAAAGTGTACCCCATTGAGAATAGATCAAGTCCAAGTGTTGGGAACACAAACTGGCTTCCTCCTCGGTGGTCACGCCAGCCATAGCTAAATCTCTGGAAATGGGTGGTAGGAGGGACTTTGTGAACCACTCCATAAGGAGTTTGTCCAAAATCTGGTTCTTAATCATCCTACATATTCATCGTCACTCATGTATATTATCAGAAATATGTGAGGAATTACCTTGGTGCAGCGAAGTCAATAGCTCAATTCCTATCTAATACTAAATGGGTTATTGGTAATGCATTAAGAAATCCATTTCCATGTTGTTGAATATTTTAAATCAACCACCTTTTAATTCAATATACCATTTAGTAGCATCTCTGGTCAGGGATCTCTAGAAAAGACGCAACATCACACTATCATCCATCAAAAAGTTGGATGATCACCATAAGTGGTATTTCATGATGCGAGTGGAGGGGTCCTCTCCTGGATTTCCATTTAATTTCAAAATATTTGATGGAAAATTGGAAGGATTTTTCAACTAGGTTGGGTCATGGGAAATATGGTCATTTGTTAACCATGAAAAATATGGTAAGTCTAGATTTGTGGGGAAAGGAAACAATGAAAATGAAGACTGGGAGGGATGTGAAGAGTTTATTGTCCCAGATGGACCTTGCTATCTCCCTATATTTGTACTTCTAGAAGGTTTAGGGGTCATTGGAGAGTGAGTGACCCTAAGGATGGTGGCACTTCTAGGAGCATGACTACTCCCAGAGCCAAATATTCCCCCAAAGGGGTTTCCCCCAGGGGGAAATGTGGACCCTCCATGAAATATATTCCCAAATTTAGTCCCAAGGGAGAAAACCCCCAGAATGGATGTGGAAATAAAAGGAAAACACCAGTTTTTCTCAAGGGATGTTCCCCGAGGGAAAAGTGTGCTATCCCATGGAAAGTTAAAACCTATGGAAGAATTGTTTCCCCTATAATGACTAGGGACAACCCACAAACCACCAAAAATATTCCATCCAAAAGGTACACCCACACCTGATGATGTTAGATCGCTCATAGGATTGGCGGAGGTGGAAGGATCTCCACTTCCCATGTTGAAACTAAAGCTCGACCCCCCACTGGAAAAGAATCTGGAAGTGGGAAGTGATGTAGAAGGTATGGGCATAGGGATTCTAGGTATATGGATGAATGGAAAGGGTGACACAATTGACGTCCCCCATATAGAGGGATCAATATAAACTAGTATGGATGGTGTAGGTCCAATCATCCTAAGGGGTGGTAATGTGGACATCACCAGCATACCCCCAGGAGAATTTCCCCCATGCCTACTTGAGGTTGGGCTCATAGGTTGAGACACACTCAATGAGATACTTGGTCCATGCATGGTGGGAGGATCACTAAACAAAGAAAATGGCTCACTAAAAATCTCTCTTACTTGGACAAGTATTGGGGTTTCTGGCTCAGTCAAAGGTGGGTTAAAATTTGGTGGAGGATGTTCATCTACCACCTCTCAGTCAAAGGTGGGTTAAAATTTGGTGGAGGATGTTCATCTACCACCTCCACTTCGACCAAACTGGTCTCCTAAAAACAAATATAAGATCCTTCAAATTTATTTTCACTTAGATCGTGTTGATTTATAGGTGGATGCACCTCCGTAATAGGCTCAAGTCATTATAGTCAATGGGACTAGCACAATAGTTTAGCCATGATGAATATACTATGTTAAAATCTATACACAATTCAACCTAAGGTCAACCTATACTTGGAATAAAATAACACACCCCTAATAAAAAATAGTCTAATAGAAAGTAATCCAATGGGCTCAGGTGCATTCAAAAAACCAACCCAATGGGGGAGATGAAGTCCCCACAAGATTGTATAGCGAAGGTGTGAGGATCAGTTACAATGATCTACATGAAACAACCCTGATTGGTGTAAGGATCCCAACACACAGGTTGGAAGAATGTATTTTGATGTTCTTTAATGACTCCTAATTTGAGTTTTGTGGACTTGGAGAGTTTACTCCCCAATCCTATTCGAAGGCCCTAATCTTACCTAATGTTGGTTTACTATAAAAGAAAAGTGTATAATAAATTTTAGATTATGTTTTTTCGTTTTAAGGATATTTCTTAAGTCCAAGGGTAAAGGATGAAAATTTGTGATTTTTGGACTCTTAACCCAACCAAGTAATGCAAGAATGATAATGAATTTTTTTATTTTCAATGAAATCTAACTATGGGAGGGGAAGCAATTTTCCTTTTCCTTTGAAAATTTAAAACTTACCTCACACACACCAAGAAGCCAATAATCACTTCATATATGGAATCAAACAATGCTCCTAATGCTCCAAAAGAAAATCTAGCATGCAAAAAATCTTCTTTTTTTTGTGATTTTTTCCAATTGAAATGTAAACAATTCCTTATATGTGAAAGAGTAGACAAAGAAATTGGAAAGAAGAAAAAAACTGCAAGCATGTTACACATTATTTTCGTCATCCCTATGATCATTAATGATGTAAAC
>CBVK0102526481.1:0-13419 GCA_900067695.1 Picea abies | reverse complement strand
CTAGGAGGTATAATTACAACTAATGGGATAAATACGACATAAATAAAATAACATTACTAATCTAATATTCCCCAATTAAGGGGTAATGAGCCAATATTAGGGCTTAACACAAAGTTTGGAGCTCAAAGAGAAGGAAAGAAGAATGATGCATTGGCTCTCAAGACCATTCTTAGTGGACTTTCAAGCCCTATCAAAGAAATCATGGAACAATGTAGTTCCGCCAAGGATCTATGGCTAAATCTAGATGATACATATCAAAGCAAGAAGGAGAAGAAACACATTGAAGACAACTCCATCAAGAAACATGAAGGTAAAGAATTTCCAAAAACTCTTGGTTGCATTATTTCTAAAAGTGATGATGTTGGCAAAAAGGAAGATCTTGAAGGAATTTCAAATGAAGGCAAAGAATTATGTGATGATGTTGAATTTTTCTCTACAGGTGAAGAAGAAAATCTAGAAGTAGTTTGGATAGAATCAATTGACTGTTATTCCATGGAAGAAGTAGAGGAAAAACTGTTGGAGCTTAAAGAGAAAGTTGAAAGAGGTCTATATGAATATATCAATGACCACTATTATATAGACTATAGCTATCTTTGAAATAACAATAAAAAGTTTCTCAAGAAGAGTCAAAGACACATGTTGAAGTTAAAAGAAATGCTCAAAGAACTAGAAGAAAGTAGTAAGACTCAATTAGAAGAAAAGGAAGAAGAGATCACAAGACTAAATAATGAAAAGAAGATATGAAGGTAGATTATGAGATTAGCAAATGTTTTGACATTATTGTCCATCTCAACACCCAAATTGAAGAGGCCAAAAGGGTAGAGGAACTATTGAAGGATAAAATAAATGAAAAGGAAGAGTCATGTCATAAGTTAGCAGCTAAAGTTGTTGACCTTAGAAAGAAGGTAGAGAAGTCAAAAAAATTCTTGAATAGCTCAAGAATCTTGGATGAGATCTTAGAAATTTAAGGATCACCATGTGATAAATTTAAGGATCACCATGGAAATTTCATAACACCTTAAGGTGTTGGAGATGTGATAACATAAGACATATTGTTGTTCATTGCAATTCTATGAGAAGCTACAACTGTAGTGGATTTGGCCACAAATCCCAGGTGTGATGAAACAAAAGAAGAAAGTCCATGATGAGGAATTCAAACAACATTGATAGAAGAAGGAATGAAGTAAGGAAAGGAGACATATTTGAAAATATGGATGCTCAGAGTTCAAGTTCCGAGGAGAAGGGACATCTACAAAAGTGGGTGAAGAAGACAGAGAAGCCAAAACAGAATGAAAGACTGAAGGGAAGTTCAAAAATTTCATCTACTGAGGAATATGCGGGTGATAGTGGTATTAGTATCATACATACAGAGGATGATGCAGACCCCCAAACCCTTAGGTCGGAGTCTGCACAGGATCTTTCAATTTCGGCCCCTTAGAGTCTGACTGGCTCTTCAATTTCCTCTTCAGGAAATTTATTCACACACCCAACTCAGTGTATGTCATAGGTCCTTCCGAGTTATGCTCATTTGATCTTTGCACTGGCATGAACTCCACGATCAACACCCAACTGACATTGAGACTTTCTCCTTTCCCTTTCAGGATACCGGATTTCACAAATCTTGATGTTGAGCACCTTACCTCTTCGACCTTCGAAACCTCAAACACAAAACACTAGACACTTCTTTCCTCCAACTTCAGCTTTCTTCTCTTCACGATTTTGGGAGTTGCGATGATGTGTAACTCTATCTCTTGACTCTCAGAGTCCCAAAATTTGAATTAACAAAATCTCGAAAGTCCACTTTAAGTCCTGTCGCACTTCACGACTTCCAGATTTTCCCTTTACTGCTCCCCATTCCTTGTCATCAGTATTTCCGGTATGCTAAACCCCGAAATACCGAAATGATGGTGTCCCACTTCTAAGGATATCAACGATTGTGGATATCCCCTTGATCCGACGGCTAGCGTGATTTTGCGTATCGGGAATTCATGATGCTTGATCTCGAACTCTTTACCTCCTATACCTTTGGGACCTTGAATTACCAAAATGCCAAAATGGTCCTCTTTCCCTAGGATTTCATGAATCAGGAGTTCAAAACTCTTGATTCTAAAACACTGTCTCCTCAAGATCCCAGATCCCAAAATGTCAAAATGATGAAATTCTCCTCCAAAGGTATTTCTCATTTCATGATTTTGAAGCTTCTTATGTGGAACACTCTACTCCTTGTCAACAGGAATGCTAAAATGTTGATTCCCAAAATTCTTACAAATATCCTGCTATGACTTGTGATTTCGGGCTTTTCGCTCCCCTGTGTCCTGATCACTCGTCCTCGAGATCTCTGAAATGCCGAATTTCGAAGTTCCAAAATTCCGACCTCGTCACTCTTCTCCTTTATACATGAAACTCTTTTCGTGTTTTGGGGATTTGATCAACCAAAGGTTTTGTCCACACTTTGGACTTATGACCTTTGCAATGCCGAAATGATCTCAACGGTCCAATGATCAAAATCAATGGTCCACGTTAATTTTTTCCCTTCAAAGGTGGGTCTATCCACCACTTAACTTCCTCGCAACTTTCTAGGATCCTACGGTCCTCACTATTTTGGGATTTTTCCTCAAAAAATTCTGACCATTAGTTTCCTCCTCAAGAACCTCTGGCTCAAAATCGACTCTACGATCCTTCTCTGGGGCATGAATTATGCACAATGACTTGAGCTTCCTGCTTTCTCTTGAATGATTCAAAGGCCCTAACCCTTCTGACATTTCTTCGCAAACTCAAGTCTTCAAGGATACTCCTGCACGCACTCCTTGCAGCAATCCTTCAAATACTTCAACGTACTTGAACTCACAACTCTATGCACTTTCTCTGCAACAACATTCCTTCAATCTCTCAACCTTAGTTGATAAGTTCTAAGGTCTCGACCAGCCTGCGTACACCTTGCATAGCTTCTATGCTTGTCTTACACTTCTACTGAACAGAGAACAATGGTATCCCTCCTGATCTTTCAGAGATAAACTTTGAATCTTCCTCAATGCACTCCTTGTAGACGTTTCACTGCACTTCTTGTAGTAACTCACACTCAAGAAGAGAAACAATTGAAACTCATTCTCTTTCTCTCTCAAAATTTAAACATTCAACATGAAAACATACATTCACACACAACATAATAAAAAATGCAAGACAAAGAGAGTAAGAAACTACAAGAAAACCATTCAGCATGTATACACAAAAAACATCATAACACCATGAGTCTAAATCAAAACTTCATATATTAATTCAGAACTTTTGTACATGGGTTCTTCTCTACAACTCTCTGCTATAGCTCTCCTCTTCTCTATGCTAATGTGACCAATTGATCTAATTCTAATTGATACAATGATACAAATATGAGGGTCTCTATATTTGTTTTCCCTCTTGTTCGTAAGACTGTCTAATCTGGAATTTAAATCTACCTACTTTCATTAAATGGGCATAAATGCCTTTTACAACGACAGATGAGAGAAGATTGCTCAAGATCTGTTTACAATCACTTATTCATAAATGCATGCACTCCTTCCTTAGTCTTTCAAAATATTTCAAAACATTTTCAACATGTGCAAAAATGCATTGTGCTCATCCCAGTTGTCTTCCACCTCCGTGCTTGCTTGCTACTGGCGATGCTCCTGCATCATACTCCCTCCCTTGAAAATTTTCATGGACTCCTCTTGTTCATGAGTTCTTTCATGGTCTGTCCATGCTTCTGATTTTTTTTTTCATTCTCCCAAATGGCATCTTCAACTGGATGTCCCTTCCATTTGACCAAGTATTCAAAATACTCTTTTCTCGTGGTCCTCTTGTTGATTCTCTTGTCAAGTATACTTTCCATCTGTGGCTTTTCATCTAAAGCCATTTTTTTAGTTCACTAAACCTCTATCTGTTCATTGTATTCTCTTGCTTCTTCAGCTCTGTAAGGGTAAAAATCTAAGATGTTGAATATCGGTAAAGTTCCGATCCCATCTGGTAATTCGATCTCATATGCATTTTCCCCAAATTTCTTTACGATCTTGCATGGTCCAATCTTCTTCATTTTTAGTTTGTGATATGTTCCCCTTGGGAACTGTTCTTTCCTCAAATGTGCAAGAATTAGATCACCAACTTCAAACTGAAGTTGCCACCTTTGTTGATCTGCTCTGCGTTTATACTCTTAACTCGAATTTTGCAAACATTCCCTCACTTGGCTATGAAGTTCCTTATTTGCCTCTACAAAATCCTCTGCACTAGCACTTTTAGTTTCATTCTGTTCTGAATCCTTCAATTCAAAAACTCCCCTTGGCTTCATTCCATACACAATTTGGAATGGACTCTACCCTATGCTTCTGTTGAGTGAATTATTGTAAGAAAATTCTGCCTATCGTAGAATGTGATCCCACTGACTATGGTGTTCAGTCACTAGGCTCCTTAGCAAATATCCCAAGCTCCTATTCACAACTTCTATTTGCCCATCCATCTGAGGATGATAAGATGAGATAAATGACAAACTTGTCCCCATATTCTTCCATAAAGTCCTCCAGAAATGTCCCACAAACTTGGTGTCTCGATCTAAAACTATACTTCTTGGTAAGTCGTGAAGTCTGACAACTTCCTTGAAAAACAGGTTCACAATATGAGTTGCGTCACTGGTTTTATGACATGGTATAAAATGTGCCATCTTTGAAAATATGTCTACCACCACAAAGATTGAATCAAACCCTCTTTGTGTTCTTGGCATCCCCAATATAAAATCCATGCTCACTGCATCCCACGACCTCTCAAGTATGGGTAATGGCTGGTATAACCCTGTGTTCATCCTTTCTCCCTTTGTGTGCTAACAAATTCTACATTTGTCTACAAATTTCTTAGCATTTTTCCTCATTCCTAGCCAAAAATATGATCCATTCAGTTTTGAGAACGTCTTATCATGACCGAACTGTCTGGCCAATCCTCCACTCTATTTTTCCTTCAACAGGTTCTCCCTCATGGAGAATTTTGGAATACATAATTGATTGCCCCTGAATAATAACCCATCCTAGATCATATATTTAGTCCATTGACTTCTGTCCCTGAGAATTGGATTCTCAGATGCCTCATATGCCTCTTTGAAATCTAGGTCATCTCTGTACATGTCCTTGAGGTTATCAAAACCCGATGTTTTGACTCTGAAATCCTACATAAGCAAACATTTCCTGCTCAAAGCATCAACAACTTTGTTAGTAGTTCCAGAAATATGTCTAATTACAAAAGTAAAATTCTGCATGTATTCAACCCATTTAACATGTCTTTGGTTCAACTTCTCCTATTGATTCACGAATTGTAAAGCATGATTATCATTGTACAAAACAAACTCTTTAGGAACCAAATAATGCCTCCATTTCTTTAGCACTTGTATGAATGCATAAAATTCCTTGTCATATGTAGAGTACTTAACCTTCACTTAAGTATGCGATTGGCCTGTCATCTTGGCTCAAGACTGCTCTAATTGCAAATCCACTAGCGTCACACTTGACCTGAAATGTCTTACTGAAATCTGGCAACACCAGAATTGGTTGTTCAGTAATCTTTTTCTTTAGCAAGTTGAAACTTTTTTCTGCTTCCTCTATCCAATGAAAATATGTGTGTCTTTTCTTCACCGTGTCCATCATTGGTGTTCTAATCCCACTAAAATTTTGGATGAATTTCCTGTAGAAACTAGCTAATCCATGGAAGCTTCGAACCTCAAATACACTTTTTAGTGATGGCCAATTCTTAATCACCTCTACCTTATTCGGATCCATTTTCAACTCATTTGCAAAGATAACAAAACCCAAATATATGAGTTATGTCTTCATAAATGTCAATTTCTTCATATTTATCAACAACTTCTCTTGCTATAATCTCCTCATCACTGTAGCTAAATGCTTCAAGTGTTCTATTTCTGTCTTGCTGAAAATTAATATATCATCATGATATACAATGATGAACTTCCCGATAAACTCTTTCAAGACTTCATTCATCAATATCATGAAAGTACTGGGTGCATTTGTTAAGACAAACAACATAACAATCCATTGATATAACCCCTCATTCATTTTTAATGCTTTCTTCCATTCATCACCTTCTCTCTTTCGAATTTGATGATATCCTCTTTTCAAATCAATCTTTGAAAAAAAAAATTCTCCACTCAAGCAATCCATCAAATCATCCATCCTTGGCAATGGAAATCTATATTTGATGGTAATCTTGTTGATTTCCCTTGAGTCTATGCACATCCTCCAACCTCCATATTTCTTTGGGCTGAGCACTGTTGGAACAACACATGGACTCAAGCTCTCTCTAACCAATCGTTTATCCATTAAATCTTGGACCTGTATCTTGACTTCTTCATTCTCCTATGGTGTCAATCTGTACGTTGCTTTTTTCGGTAAACTAGCTCCAGGTATAATATTGATGTGATGAATTATACTTCTGATAGGTGGCAATGAACGAGGTAGTTTGTCTACTACTATATCAACAAATTCTTCCAGCAACTTCTGGATTTCCTCTGGTAAATCATCCACTCTTGTACTGGTTAAAACAATTCTAGGCTTCCTAACCATGATGAATTTTGTATCTTCCTTTTTCTTCAGCTCTTTAAGAAGTTCCTTCCCACTCATCAGAAGTACAGTGTTGTTTACCTCTGGTTTCACTTCTTTATCCTTAATCGACAACAACATGTGAGTTCAACCATTCTTCTCTAGGGTGTATGTGTTCTTTCTCCCATCATGAATCACATTTTTGTCATATTTCCATGGTCTACCCAGCAATAGATGACAAACATCCATGGAAATGACATTACATAGTATTTCATCCTTATATCCTCCTATTTTAAATTCAACTAAACATTGTTTAGTGACATTTACCTGATGTCCTTTTTGTAGCCACGAAACTCTATATGGGCTCAGATGTATGACAGTCTCTAGCTCCAGCTTTTCTACCATCTATATAGAAACGAGATTATCTATGCTACCGCTACCCACGATGAGCTTGCATACCCTGTCTTTTGTTTTTCAAGTAGTCCAAAAAAGTCAGTTCCTTTGGGCTGGGTTCTCTGCCTCTTTCTCTGGCATTAAGAGAACTTTTCTCATCATCAGTGATCTTCCGCTCTCAGCATCTTCTACCTCAACATTCCATCCTTGTGCTTCGACAATGTGAGTTTCACCTCTTTCTTTCTTTCTATTTGGACATTCATAGGATTTGTGTCCATTTTTCCCACATGTAAAGAATTTTATTTCTCCACCTCTGCCTCTTCCTCTTCCTCTGGCTCGAGGAAAAGTATTTCTATTAGCATACTGTCCCCTCTATGAGATTCCACCTCTCTCAGTTTGAGTTTGAGGTTTCTTCCACTCTTGTTTAGATTTCTGATTTCTATCCTGGGCAATTCTTTTGCCTTTAGCTTGACTTCTTCCTCGGCCTCTTTGAACTTTCTTTTGGCTCATCTTCTCTTAATATTTCAGAGCTATCTGATAAGAATCCTCCACATTATGAAGGTTCATCATGCTCATCTCATCTTGAATGTCATATCGTAGACCATTCATGTACCTAGCATCCTTTTCATCATCACTTTCCCGATGACATGCCCTGATGTTTATCTTGTAGAATTCCTCAATGTATTCTTTTACTGTCATCAACTTCTATCTCAAGTTTTGCATTCTTCGAAATAGAGTGATTTGATAATCCTTGGGTATGAATTTGGCTTTCATCTTCACAACCATTCTATCCCAACTTTTGATTTTTTTCTTTCCTTTGCAACGTCTGTCAGCTTGCAGTTCATCCCAGCATAATGTTGCATGCCCTTTAAGTCTAGTAACAACATGTTTAACCTTTTTGTCTTCCTCGACATCCTCATAGTCAAAATATTTATCCAGAGCTCTAATCTAGTCTAGAAGCTCTTCAACGTCCATGTTTCCATCATATACTGGAATTTCCATTTTCTCTCTGGCACCTATCCTCGCAATAGCCCCGAATAGGTGTTCATCTACATCATCTTCGTCTGCAACTTCTTCTCCTTTGTGTCTAGCTTCATTTTTGTTTTCAACCTCGCTGGCATCCCCAGCATTGACTGTGCACCTCTGTGTTGTCTCCATGGCATCAAGCCTGTCACGTAGTTCACACATTTCCCTTTCCACTGCTAGATCAGGCATTAGCGTAGGCCCATCTCTTCTTCTTGGAAGCATGGATCCAAATCTTTTCTCTTTTCTCTCCTACAGAAAGAAAAGAACTCTTTCTATGCTCTGATACCACACAGACATAGAGCCCCCAACCCTCAGGTTAGAGTCTACAAAGGATATTTCAATTTTGGCCCCTTAGAGTCTAACTTTGATCCAGATCGGTATCGGTGGCTGCCCACCTTTCCATCTGGCTCAAAACAGTTTTCTGGCATTTCTGGTAATTTACTATTTTTAGTATTTTTTTTGGGTCCTGAACTTTTTGAGGCCCTAAACGATGTTTTTTTGGGTATGTTTCTCTTGCAAAGTAACATCTATGATGCTATTTGTCTTGAGTGTTGTATTTCTCGGATAGATCTTTCCAACAAGCTATCATACGCCTAAAACAAAGATCATATGCAAAAGTTATGACCCTGGGAAGTTGATGCACCAACTTACCCAAATGGGGCCCACATGAATTTTGGCGCTTCATCTCCTAGGGTTAGGTTTTTTGGATGTCTAGGGTTTTTGGCACTCCTGCTTATTGTAAAAAAGGCTTTCAGAGCCTCATTGTAATCATCTTGTCATGGATGCGAGTAGCCGTCACATTTCTTCTCAGAGATAAGCTACCACCATTCTAGCGAGTCTTTCACTCTGTATTTTTAGAGTCTCTGTACATTTCTTTCATTAATAGAAATCATGTATTACTGTATATCTGCGACTCTTGTTTTATTTCCGCTATATCTCTATTATATTTTTGTCTCTCTTGCAATATCTCTAAATATTTTTGTGATATATCTCCGCTCTCATTTCATGCCGAAAATAATTCGGATCAGACTGGCTCTTCAATTTCCTCTTTGGGAAATTTATTCACACACCCAACTGAGTGTATGTCACAGGTCCTTATGAGTTATGATCACGTGATATTTTCATTGGCATGAACTCCATGATCAACACCCAACTGACATTGGGACTTTCCGCTTTCCCTTTTGAGATACCGGATTTGGCGATTTCGCGAATCCTGATGTCGAGCGCCTTACCTCTTCGACCTCCGAAACCCGAAACATAAAACACTAGACACTTCTCACCTACGATTTCAGATTTCCGCTCTTCCCAATTTTGGGAGTTGTGATGATGTGCAACTCTGTCTCTTGACTCCCAAAGTCCCGAAATCTGAATTACCGAAATCTCGAAAGTCCACTCTAAGTCCTATCGCACTTCGCGACTTCTGGATTTTCCCTTTACTGCTCCTCGTTCCTTGTCATCAGTATTTCTGGTATGCCGAGCCCTGAAATACCAAAATGACGGTGTCCCACTTCCAAGGAGATCAACTATTGTGGATATCCCCTTGATCTAATGGCTAACATGATTTTCCGTACTGGGAATTCGTGATGCTTGATATCAAACTCTTTACCTCCTATACCTTACAGACCCCAAATTACCGAAATGCTGAAATGGTCTTCTTTCCCCGGGATTTCGCGAATCAGGAGTTCGAAACACTCAATTCGAAAACACTATCTCCTTGAGATCCTGGATCCTGAAATGCCAAAATGTTGAAACGCTCCTCCAAAGGTATTTCGCGTTTCGCGATTTCAGAGCTTCTTATGTGGAACACTCTACTCCTTATCAACAAGAATGTCAAAATGTCGATTCCTAAAATTCTTACAAATATCCTGCTGTGACTTGTGATTTTGGGCTTTCTGCTCCCCTGTGTCCCGATCACTCATCCTCAGGATCTCCGAAATCCTGAATTCCAAAGTTTTGAAATTCCAACCTTGTCACTCTTCGCCTTTATACATGAAACTCTTTTCGCATTTCAGGGATTTGATCGACCAAAGGTTTTTTTCACACTTCAGATTTATGACCCCCAAAATGTCGAAATGATCTCGATGGTCCAATGATCGAAATCAACGGTCCACGTTAAATTCTTCCCTTCGAAGGTGGGTCTTTCCACCACTTAAATTCCTTGCAACTTTCTAGGATCCTACGATCCTCGCTGTTTTGGGAGTTTTACTCAGAAAATTTCGACTGTTTAGTTTCCTCTTCAAGAACCTCTGGCTCAAAATCGACTCTCGATCCTTCTCTGGGGCGTGACTTTTGCACAATGACTTGAGCTTCCTGCTTTCTCTTGAATGATTCAAAGGCCCTAACCCTTATGAGATTTCTTCCCAAACTTAGGTCTTCAAGGAGACTTCTGCACGCACTCCTTGCAACAATCCTTCAAATACTTTAGCGTACCTGAACTCACGACTCTGTGCACTTTCTCTGCAACAACAGTCCTTCAATCTCTTAACCTTAGTTGATAAGTTCTAAGGTCTCGACCAGCCTGCGCACACCTTGTACGGATTTTGTGCTTGTCTTACACTTCTACTGGACTGAGAACAATGGTATCCCTCCTGAGCTTTCAAAGATAAACTCTGAATCTTTGTCAACGCACTCCTTGCAGACATTTCACTACACTTCTTGTAGGAACTCACACTTAGGAAGAGAAAAAATTGAAACTCATTCTCTTTCTCTATGAGAATTTAAACATTCAACATGAAAACATATATTCACACACAACATAATAACAAATGAATGACAGAGAGAGTAAGAAACTATAAGCAAACCATTCAGCATGTATACACAAAAAACATCATAACACCATGAGTCTGAATCAAAGCTTCATATATTAATTTAGAACTTTTGTACAAGGGTTCTTCTCTACAACTCTCTACAGAAGCTCTCCTCTTCTCTATGCTAATGTTCCCAATTGATCTAATTATGATTGATACAATGATACAAAGATGAGGGTGTCTATAGTCATTTTCCCTCCTGTTCCTAAAACTGTCTAATCTAGAATTTAAATCTACCTACTTTCATTAACTGGGCATAAATGCCTTTTACAACGACATATGAGAGAAGATTTCTCAAGATCTCTTTATAGTCACTTATTCATAAATGCGCGTATTCATTCCTTAGTCTTTTATAATATTTCAAAACATTTTCAACATGTGCAAAAATGTGTTGCGCTCATTCGAGTTTTCTTCTTCCTCTGCACTCGCTTGCTGTTGGTGATGCTCCTACATCACAGGATGACCTTGTATAGGTCACGTACATACGTGAGCTGTGTGTGAAACAAGACACATATATGTGGTGAATCCTAAGGGAAAGGGTTATCCACAGGGATTGCAGTTTGATGTGATGGTATAATTCTGTGATGCAAGGTCTGACATGGTTTATTGCAGGTTCTAACACTATTTGCTGCAGGTTTTCATGATTCTATATTGGATTATGTAAGGTGATGATGTAAAATAAAATCTTGGGTGCATGGCACTAACCCATGAGTATGGATTCATACATTTTCTATTGAAGAACAATGTTGGTTATGATAGTGAAGTTATGACACCTTGGTTATGTGATATATCTTGATTGGAAGCTTACTTGTTGGAAATCTTGATGCATGCATTTAACATATGGATGGGCTACACATTGGGACATGTGGTTGCTGAGTTGATGAGGTAATTATGTTGTACATGGTTGATGAATCATAGTTTGATCTATAATTAATACATGTTTGGTACACTCATAGATGGGATATGCTTGATGATACTACACCATTGGTACTACTTGATCAACACAACAATTGGTATTTTTTTAAGATACATGATTGTGACACTTGGTTCATGATGGAGACATATCATGAGTAATATGACACATGGTTGGCATATTGGTAGATGCACATGGTTGGCATATCAATGGATGTACATGGTTTACATATTGGCAAATGCACATGTTGGCATGTTGATAGATGCATATGATTGATGCATTTCATGGATGATATTTTTTTTCACATTGCATGATGTTGATGTACATGGTTGATATACATAGGTGTTGTGCATGATGCGAACACTTTTTTACATGGACGTTGTGCATGGTGGTCACATTTTGGTACATTATTCATATTTGGATCATGATTCTCTATTTTATTGTTGACATATCTTTTTCTTCATGATGCTTGGTATGGCATAAGTTTGATGCATGAACAGGTCCAAGGATCATTATATGGTAGCATATTGTTCATCTTGCAGAGAATATAGGGGGAGACATAACCATAGGGGGGGTCATTCTTCTTCCCATGATTCTAGGAGGAGATATTTATTAGATGCATACCTAGAAAAGAGCCCTATATTTGAAGAAAGAGCATAGAGGCATAATTCCAGGAGGAGTGATCGTCACGGGGGGAGTATGTTCGATGTATTTTCATAATTACATCAGAGTGATATCCCTTCTTCAAAAGGGGAGAGATTATTCATAGGAAAACCAAAGGCACTCAGACAGGGAGAGCAACCCCAAGAAAACTTCAAGCAGGGGAAGTATCCCCAAGAGGAAAATGGCCCTTTTCCATTGATGTCAAAGGGGGATAGATAGTCAGATTGATTCGATTGATGATTATTGATTGGGAGAGATAGTCACACTTGGGAGAGATAGTCACATTGACTATTGATGTATAGAATGCCTTATCTACATGTTGACATCAATAATTGGGAATTGGTGTTGACATCAATATTGGTATTGCCATCAATGCCAATGGGGGATATTGTTGGATCATGTTTTCATTGATGCCAATGGTTTGTTTGATTGATGTCATTGATTGATGTCAAGTGATTCATTGATGCCAAATGATTTATTTATTGATGATTGATGTAATTTAATATTTATTTTTCTTGATGAGAATGCATAGAGGAACATGGGTAAATGAGTTGTCATTGATATTATGAAGATGGATCAATGATTTGTCATTGATACATGATTAATATGGATCGATGTGGTTTCATTTGTATATGATTCATTGTTCGAAAAATGTATAGATGACTCATTATTGTCTCATCATGATTGATAAGCTGCACAAACGGATGAACTCCAAAGTGGTCCCATTATGGTGAAATCCCTCATGGGAAGACACTTTACAGATTGAATTATCCTAGAAGAATTGTTGGAGTACCCATGCTCTCATTATTTTCTTATCATGATTGATAAGATGCACAAATGGATGAACTCCAAAGTGGTCCCCTTATGGTGAAATTCCTCACGGGAAGACACTTTGTGGATTGATCTATCCTAAAAGAATGGTTGGAGGACCCATGCTTGTATGTGGAATAATGAGATGAAGATCAAGGAATTTTTTGGTGAAACTATCCTGGATGGATAGTGCTTGTCATGCCATTTCCTGTGGTATGTGAAATGTCACATAACTCCTCAT